>PVKN010023365.1:0-14831 GCA_004027915.1 Capromys pilorides | reverse complement strand
GTCACAGTTCTGTTTCTCAGTATCAGCTTATTCTGGAGAATGTGCCAGTAAATCATATCCCTGGCACTGATTACTGAAACTTTCTTCTATCTTAGTAATAAACTGCTTGTGCAGCAAATTCCTTCAACATAAGCTCATTTCAGGTATTTTTAACAGAGGGCCTGGATAAGGGTATCTGCACACATTTATTCTATGCAACTGAGCCAATATATTTTATTATTAAGATTGAATGTGAGCCAAAAGCGAAAACATATATGGACATATATCCACATATATATTCACTTGTGGACACTTACATACTTATATATCCAGTGGATCACTATTACCTAGCTATATATATACAACTATTACCATGTAGATCCCAGGAACACAGAGAGTACTTCTTGGTATGTTGGCTAAGACTTTTGCAAAATGACCAAATGATACAACACATTATTGCACTTGATCTTAGCCAAAAGGCCAAGAAGCGATACACGCTGTTAGCGAGGTAAGTGTAGAAATCCAGAAGTGTAATCGTTCGTTTTTCTCTGAGATGGGGTGATGGAGAAGGTGGTGGCAGCGAGAGTTGGAGCCTGGAGCCTAAGCGATGTTTTCCTCTGGGTCTTAATCCATGAGATAAGTTCATCAGCTTGACAAAGAGTGGACGGCTCAGAGATTACCAAGCTGAAGTCACAGCATGAGTGAAGCACAAAGGCAGCCATGTCAGCCTCCCAGCGTCCCTGTGAGGCCCATTTAATTACCTCCACGGTAGAAAAGAGAAAACAGAAGCCAAGAGTTTGCAGAGAGGTAGTTACAGTGTCAGCAGAGGGAATCCAGTGCTGGGACCCACTCTGCCTGACCCCAACACATTCTCCTTCTCTGCTATATGAAGCTGTGTTCCTGCTCATAGACGAAGGTCAAAGATAAACGTGTTTCTATTAGAGTTGCATGAAGCTGCTCCTGTACTGTGGAAACTCTGTGCCTCTTCTATCGGGTACTGATTTTACCTTTTAACTCAATGAGAAAATAAACTCCTTTCTTAAGAGCTCAGGCACAAGTTTTGCCATGATTAGGTATGTGTTACTATCTGTGGGATCTCAGAATACTCAGTCTTTAAATATGTGCAAAACAGGGTGGCATAAGGGCACCAGAGTAGGTTGTATGCCTCATTGTACAGAAAGCGCCAGCTGTGGCCGTGGAACATTGTAGGCTCAGGGTGGCTAGATCTTGATATTTTTTTTTTTTTTCCAGAAAACCCAAAGATATAGGTTTTACTTGACAACTCTGTATTTTTTTTTTTTTAAAATTGGGAACTACTTCATTTTCTTTTTAAAGAAACTAGGTACAGATCAAATAAAATCTGGAGGATGTGGCCGTGAGGTCTCTGATGAGAATATCCATGATTTACATTGCAAGAGCAGGTAGCAGAATACAGTAGGAAAGAGCTAGTCTACGGATGAACCTGAATTCAGTATAAGCGCTCAGTAAACATCTGTTGACTAGGATTTTATAGGTCTTCCGAGATCTGTGGCAACTTTCTGCTCTTGTTCCCTGTTACCCTAAATCATCTATTTTGGCACTTGCAAGAGAGTCACGCGCTTCCTGACTGGTCTCTAGGGGCCCCTCCTCCCCCACCCCTTTTTGTCTCCCAGTCTTCCTGGTGGAAGCTCAGTGCTGCAGGTCTGGTACGAGCTCAGACGATGAGGGAGATTTTGCTGACCAAGTTCTGCTGTGACCCTTGCCAAACAGCAGAGGCCTTGGGAGCCATTCTGGAGTCAGTAAGGCAGAAATGTGATTGTCTTCTGGAAAAGGAGTCCTCTGTGGTTGCCTTGGGGACAGGAATTCTCTCCTGCTGGCTCCCGGGCTAACTTCAAAAGAATCATTGATTACAGCAATTATATTAGCATACTGTAAATCTTAAGTTGGTGACCAAGCAATATCCACCAGTACGGCTCCCAGGAGACAGACCAGGAAGTTCTATTATTTGTGCTGCGAACCTACAATTAAATAAAATGTTCATGAATGAGAACAGATCATTCAATACACGTTATATGCTATTCAAGATAATTCTATAACCTAAAGGACACATGAGGCTAAAGGTTTCAAGACATCACCCTGAATGATCTGAACTTTCAGTATGATTTATGGTAGAAACTGTATCCAATTCAATTTGGTTTTATTGCACACACGCGCGTGCGCGCGTGCACGCACACACGCACACACACATGTACTACTTACATTGCAGTTTCACGTACCCAGCACTTTTTTGAACAGCTCTACTTATCTGCATGACAAGTAACTAGGTATGTTGATGTCCTTTTTTGTTATCCCTGCTTTAAGGAGAGACAATGGGGGAAATTTGCTGAAGGTCATGCAGTTAGCAATAGAGTTAGTATTTGAACTTAAGCGGTGTGGTTTCCAGAGCCATTCTGTGGCTTTGCATATAGCTAAGTATGGTATGTATTACATCCTTTGGTAAAACCAACCTCTCATACACATCTGACACTATGTGATGGTTTCTTTTTCTTTTTCTTTTTGGCCAGCTCAGCCTACCAGCCTACCCTGAGGGTGGGGCTGGCATGGCACGTGGTGCTTGGGATTGGCCCACGGTCTCCTGCACCTGCCTAAGCTGGCCTAAGTGGATGCTTTCAACTGCTGAGCTATCTTGCCGGCCCACTATGTGATAGTTTATAATATTATAGCTCAAAATAGACAAAATACCTAGTAATAAATAAAAATATCCTTAATATCAAACATGCCAATGCATTCGTACCATTTTGCAAGGTTCTGAAAATAGTGGTTTCTAGATCAAGGCTGTTCCGGATGGAAACCATCCAGCTATGTGACATAGAAGCTTTCACTGTAAAATGAAAAATAAAAATACATATTTCTAGTTATTGTGTTGAATTAGTAGCTCTTAGAACAGCGCCAATACATGACAAGTGCTTAATAATCATTAGTCCTTCAATCACTTCTGCATTCATAATTTAAGTCATGTATTTCTTCTCTTGAATAGTTAAAAGTCCAACATATATCTGCCACTGAATTAGTACCTCAAAGGAGGCAGAGCTGAGGAGCTCACATCTTCCCTGACAGAGTATATATTCTAATGGAGGAGAGAGAGAGGCACCAGAAAGCTATTTCAGTAAGTGCTCTCCAAGGGACCCACAGAGAAATAGGGAGCAGTGGAGACAAAGTGATCTATTCCATCTGAAAAACTGGGAAGTAGAAGGGACATATACCCCAAGCTCCATGGCTAAGTAACAGCTTTCCAGAAAGCTTTGAGGCAATGGCATGGGACTGTGGAAATGCTCAACTTCTCTAAAGCAACAGTGACGAGCAGTGTGGAGCCCACTGGCACACGAAACTCGCTCTTTTCCCACTCTCAGTAAACATCTCTGGTGGTGCCCAGCTATATTTAGTAGACTTTGTTTTTAAAGCAGAATTTTAGAATTATAGAAAACAATGAGCAAATAGTACAGAGCGTTCCCATATACTATGATTGACCTCCATAGATAATTCTGGTACTGAATTCTTGATGCATCGCTCTTGGCTAAAAACTAAAATAGGATGGCAGTGGGTTTCCAGGGCAAGGGTGCAGATAACTGGGGAAGAAGAATGATCTGGGTGGGGTGAAAACTGTCAAGTCACACAGGATGGCAACCTGCCCCACGGTTCCTGCAGAAGGGGCGGGACTTGATTCTGTAGTGAAGAGAGCCGCCGAGCGCGTTGAGTTGGGGAGCCAGGTTTTTCTGACTCACATTTTAGAAAACAAGCTGAGGGAGTGTGTCCATAGTGGATGATAATTTGTGGCAAGCTTTCAGGATGATGGATGCAACTCGAGACCAAACTCATAAGTGAAATAAATCAGACCCATATGCGTAAACATTGTATTGTCTCCCCCAGTGTGAGAAAATGAACGAGTAAGACCCGAAATGTGCAACAGATATTCTGAAGTGGGAAGAGAGTGTTCAAAAGAAAAGGCAAATTGCAGTGGGGGAAAAGGGGAAGAAAGAAAGGGAAAGAGGAAAAAAAACATCTGTATGCGCGGCATAGTTAAGATAGTTATACAACTAGTTTCTCTGAGTTCATTGAAAAGAAAGTTTTGTGCTAATGTTGTAGGGACCAGACATCACGCCTATGTTATTTTTGATGTTTGTTTGTTTTGTACAGGGTCTCACTAGGCAGCTCAGTCTCATAGTCACCCTCCTGTTTTCAGCCTACCCAGCGCTGGGATCACAGGCACGCACCACCAAGCCAGGACGCGGTGGTGGCACGCGGTGCCAAGGATGGAACCCCAGTCCCTGCATTTGCCTAAGCAGGAACTCAGGCCACTGAGCTTTCTCACCAGCCCTTAGGTCTTTGTCCTGTATACTGAATAACTACTAGGAAAACAACAAAATGCAAGGTATCAGTTATTGTAACTGTCCTACTAACCTGCTTGGGAACTCGGTTTTATTCTTACGTTTATCTTTTTCTCTTAAAAATAATAAAATATGAGAAGAAGGAATGTTACAAAGGCTCAGGTGAGATGATGAAAGGAAAAGATGAACCTACAGTGAATGCGTGTGGCCCTTGAGAGGGAAAGGAGGCACGGTCTTCAGGGACAAACCCTTGCCTGGGGCTGGTGAGAACAGAAGCTCTGTGCCATGGGTGGGGCTGAAGAGCAAGGTGACCTGGCCTTAAGTCACCTAGCTTTAAGGAGCGCTCTCTGTCCCTTCCTCTTTCCCCCCTTCCTCTTCCCGCCCTCCCTCTAGCTCTCTCTGTCAGTCTCTCATGGTGCTCCTGCTGCCACCTCTCATTTCCACCCTAGTCTCTTTTGTGTCTCTTGCCAGTTTCCCGAGTAACTCAGCCTCATTATACAGAGTAACTATGCCGTCCTTGATTCTGTAAGAACCGTTTGCCCTGGTGACCATCCCCCGTGGACGCTGACCATCACGTTGTGGAAGCAGAGATCAACTTCTTGACTCACTTCTCACTTTCCCACTCATCCTGGACAGTTACGCCCAACCTGTTCACCTCTGGCAAATGGTCACATGATGCAAAGCGCAGCAGTAGAGCAGGTGGTCTAATTATATCTAATAAAACTGGAAGGTATAAAATGATTCATCAGCCTGGGCTTGGTGCTGCACACTTGTAATTCCAGCACTCAGGAGGCTGAGGCAAGGGGACTGCCATTGAGGTTGAGGTCAGCCTGGGCTGCATAAGCAAGTTCAGGGCCAGCCCTGTAGAAGCTGGAATGGGGAGCCAAATGGCCGTCAAAGAAAGGGCAGTAAGCAGCAACCAGACCGAAGCAAGAAGGTTCGGATAATCTTGGGTACAGCATGGTAGTATCTGTGGCGGTTGTGACACCCATCCAGAAAGTATGGCTTCTTGACCACTAATGGGGCCACGTGATGAGACCACAATGTGGCCCGGTGAGTCAGATCCGGCTGTCTGGGGAGCAGGTGCCCCTTTACATTCTGCATCCTGCTGGAGGACACTGTCACTTGCTTCTGTCCAAAAGCCACCCCCCAGTTGAGGATCAGGGCCCTGCCCAGGGCCATGCTGTGGTGACAGTAGAGCCAGCATTGGCTTCGGTTAGCTCATCGGTTCACTCTGCTGGTGGTTATGGAAGCCCTGAAAGAAAAGCTCAAGAAAATGTGATATCAGAGAGTGGCTGGAGAATTCTGAGGTGGTAAGAAGCTGGTCTCATTGGGTTTTGGAGAAGCAGCATCATGTAACGGGGAACCGGGGCTCGGCATCTTCTGCACTGAAGATGACAAGCTTTCCATATCTGGTCTGGCCCTCTCTATTTCTTTATTTCTAACATTTTGTGGCATGCTGTGCAGGGGGTGCTCCCACTCAGTCTTCTTGTAGGAAAAAAGAGATCCTTTTGTCCCATTTCTGTGTGTAAAAACTGGTCTTTGAAACAGATAGGTGACATTGTCCAGAAACCTTTAACGTGAACCCTAATACAGGAATTGCCCTTTCGAAATGGATCATGCATGATTAAAATGGCATAACGTCTCATGTACACAGAGGCGTGCCCAAGCGTTACCTTTAATAGCAGAATTTAGAAATCACTTCGATGCGTCACTGTAGTGGTTGGTTAAATAAGATTTGGTTAAACTTGTGGAGTGTGGCTCTACGCGGCCATTCAAAAAGACGATAAAGAAGCAGAGTTGGCCAACTTTAGCCCATGGGCCACGTCTGCCCATTGCTTTTATTTGTACATAAAACTTTCTGGGAGCAAGGCGAAAACCACTCACTGATGGGTTGTCTCTGGCCACCTTGAAGCCACAGCTGCAGAGAGACAAACATGGGATGGCCGTCTTTATGTCTCTTATTACCATTCTTTTGATAATTACTTCAATTCTTTCTTTGCCTCTGGAATGCCGTGGCATTTTTGGACACTATTAGGACAAAATATTACAGGGAGGATAAATGGAAATATTCAGTGTTTATTCAAAAAGATCCCATCTGATATACTCGTCAATACTTCCATTTTAATGGAAAGGAGAATTTTCTGTGTCTACTTCAGTGGGGCAGCGTGGACGCTTACAGTCAAGCTGCCTGCAGGCAGGAGCAGCATGTGTCTTTCTTTCCTCTTTCCCTATATTTGCCCTCCACCTTTCTCTGTTTTTTCACTCATGAGGAGAGTAAAAAGGCACAGAGGACAAACAGGACAGAGCAGGACACAAATGTCCCTGCCTGACAGGTGCTTTGATAAAAAGCCCCTCTGCCTCCCTGCTGGTGAGCGCCCTCCATGTTGGGCACCTTTGTGCCCAGGGCTTTCAAAGCACACACTCCAGGCCGGCCTGGGAAGCCCCAGGGATCTTCCTGCAGCTGCTGCTGCCCTGGCTTCTCTGTGTGCCTCCCACAGACTCGCATCCGCATCTGGCTGCCCTTCCTTGGCCGTTTGAAGTAAGAGTCATGATACCTCAACTCTGACTCCTTCGTTGCTCTTTCCTGGGTGCCCCTGGTTAAGTGTCCACATGAGTTTCATCTTGGCACACGTGAGGCAGGCAGTCAGCCCCAACAGGGTGATGGTTGACCATTTGCTGCTTCAGCTGCTGAAGAGCCACCCTCTCACCTCTGGGCCGTGCAGGAGGCTGGGGGGCTGGACACACTTCCGCAGCATCCTTCTGCAGAAGCTAGAAGGTCTGACGGCTCCCTGAATACCTCCTTCTCTTAGCGAAGGGGAGAGACACCTCCTTCCGCTTCCCTTGGGGGCACTGAGTGAGTGGGTGACACCAGAGAGCACCCCCCCCAGGCCCTCCACAAGCTTGAACTGCCCATTCGTTGATAATGAGTTATCTAAATAGGCCTCCTCCATCCTGGTTCTTTCTAGTTGGTGATTTAATGGGTGGTTTTCATTCCACCTTTCTATGTGTTAAGAATAAGCATACATTGCCTGTATCACAAAATACATAAATATTGTTTCTGTTGTGAAACCGTCATATTCAAATCTTTGTCTTTATTCTTAGTCATCAAATCTATAAAATGAACTAGAAAACAGCACTGTTGCTCAAAATCTAAGGGCTCCTGGTTTAGTTTGCTAAAGGAAATTTTGTTCTGCAACATGGTTTTTTTGTTTGTTTGTTTTGTTTTGTTTTTTTGTTCCTAACTTGTTTTATTATTTTTTTTTTCTGGGACCGGGGTTCAAATTCATGACTTGCACTTGCCAGGCAGGCACTTGTGCCACAGAGCTATCTCCCCAGCCCCTTGTTTTATATTTTTATAGCACAAGATATTTATTTTTTCTGGCAAATGGAAAAATCAGCCTCAGCATCAACAATGACAATAACGAACTCCTTTTAACTTTTTGCCTGCCTTCCCTTCCAGCCAACTGCTTGAGTAGCAGCACCTTCAGCAGAGAAAAGCTGACACCAGAAACTGGTCAAGGTCTGCGTCCCCAGCGCTCCGAGGAGAGGGCAATAAGTAAGGTCCTCTGCACAGCTCAATAATTTGCACTGCAGGAAAGCCGCGCTTCCGAGGGCAGGCAATATGTCTGCAGCGTCTTCCTGGAGGAAGGAGGGCCAGGAGCTCATCTTTATGGCTCGGGGCTTGGAAGCTGCTTAACTGGGCGGAACGCCACCTCCTTGCCATCAAAGCTGTCCACCTGGCAGTGAATCTCAATCAGACAGCTGACTGGCTCAGCAGACAAGCTGCCTTGCCAAGGGGATGAGAACTTAACCAGAAGGTCTTTCAGGAAATCTGCCTAGGATACGGGGGATGAAGAGTAGGGAAGGATCAATTCATTCCCTGAATGAAGCAAATGAGAAGCAGTAGCTGTTCTGTGGTTGCAAAACCACCGTGAGCTTTTCTGTACCCTTTGCTCACTTTGCAGGAAATTGTACGAGTCTCTGATTTGAGCTTCAAATGTTAGCATCCCACATTGAGAGGACTTTTGCAGTGGAGCATGGAAATGGCTTCAATTCAAAAAATGAACCTCAAAGATATTTTCATTAGAGAGTACAAAATAACCAGTGAACGCAAGAAGAGTACAGGGAAGTCTTTCAAATTGACAGTTGAAAAACATTTGGGATTGTTACTTTTTCCTAAAGTCTTAGAATCATAAACCAAGTGATTAAGACACTTATTGAACACTTGCTATGTGTCAAGTACTGTGTTCACTGCTTCACACAGCGTGTTCACCTAATGACCTTGAGAATCTCACAGGTGAATCTCCTTCACTTCACTCCCCAGGCAAGAAGAAGAAGGCGCAGAGTTTTCCTGATGTTGCCCACAGACACAAGGTGAGCGAAGGACATGGCAAGGCTGCGCTCTCTAGTTTCTCTCATCCAAACCCCAGAATCTTACCCACAAGACTGTGTGTACCAAACTGACCATAAAAGACAGCATTTTATCACACAGCTGTCAAGCAGGGTGCAAGCGAAGGGCTGTCCAGGTGTGGTGGGGGGGGTCCCATCAAGCCGCTCACCCTTAACCCACTCGCACCTTGGTCACGACTTTTCCCTAATGGAATCGGTGGTGAACCACCATTCCTATGTCCCCTGAAAGGGGCTCTGGCAGGGGAACTCAGCTAGTGACACATGGTTCTCTGCCTGCTGCCCATCTCTTGGTTGTATAATAAGCAGGGGAAGCCAAAGAATAAGCAGAACTTGGCCATAACCTTCAAGAAATTCCAATTTTCTACCTGGCGTTGAGCTTTGACCAAAGGTTTCCTCCTCTCCCCCTGAGGTCTGAAAAATCATAATTCAATTTTTAAAATTATGTATGTGTGTACATATGCATAATTTGCTCTTTGCAGTGATACCTCTGAATCCTCTGGAATTAGGAAAGCTAAATTTCAGAAATATTAATAAACAGGAAGTATGAAATGGTTGTGGAAGACACTGAAAATAAAACCTACTCACCCTACATGGTTATTTGGAAACAGCACTTAGAAACAGCTTAGCAGATCAAAGCACAGACCCAGTGTGACTCTTCGCCTCACTATTTTGGGCTGTGTGATGTTGGTAGAGCAAGCTATAAAATTTCAGTCTTGTTTTTCCTTATGTAAATGAGAGCAATAGAACTCATCTCATAGGATGGCTGTGAAAATGCATGAGATAATCTAGATACCGTGCTTAAAATAATGTAGCTCATGACAAATACTCAAAACTCCTCAGGTATCAATGGCCTTATTGGTCCTGAGTACCACTCTCGTTTTAAAAATTAGAAAAAAAAATTACTTTTTTCACAGAGTGCTTCTTCTAACACATTCTTCAGGTTTCAGTCAAACAATTTCCTTCAATAAAGAGAACATTTCTTCACCTAATTCATTTATGAGATAAATGAACTGACTCCCTCCAGGACTGTGCTAACTATCTATTCCGGAAGCTTCTCTACCACCTTGCTCTGAGTACTGCTGTAGAATTTGCCACATTATGCTGAAAAGGATTGTTTGCTCACCTGTCATTCCCTTGAGGACAGTGGCTACACTCTATTGCTGATCCCCAACACCTGCTGAGGTGTTTGAAATATAGGATTTACAAGCTAAGTATCTATGGGGAGAATGAGTTAGAATTGCTGAGGCTGCATACAAGAATACCTGCAGGTACCGTGTGATGTTACACTTCTTCAGTGCATTGTAACATGTAGTCCTGGCTGTGACGAACGGCAACTCCCACTACACTTCTTTCTGATCCTATTAGGAAAGAAAACACCCCATTTGCTGGATGACTGAACGGCCTCTTCACATCTTACAGCCTCACTAACTGAGGAGTTTTCTTTAACTTTTGTTTTTCTGCATTGAACACAATGAGTGGTAGTCTTGAAAGGAAGAGCAGGTGTGTAATCACTATTAATAGCTTGACTAGAAATTATTCCTTATTCCGGGAAGCACAACAGAATTTTCTTGCTTGTAGGAATTGTAATATGCAAGCGATGAATACTTTTTGCCTGGAGTGACCCTGAACACTGTTTAATCCTCAAGATGCCGCAATATGGACGCTTCTTTGTGGGTTCTTCAGTGTGCAGTCCTTTACAGTTTACAGCGCAGATCTCTGGGCTTTGGTGGGCCTTTGTGAAAAGCTTCCCTGGACTGCGGATGGGAGAGAGAATCAGCCACTGCTCAGAAGAGAGCAGAGGGCAGCCAAATGAGCCAAGGCTTTGTATCTGCTCATTACAGGCAAAGCAGCTATGCAAAGGAGAAACCCAACGGTTTGCTACATTGGTGCCAAAAATCGTGTCCCACACTACAACAAATGTTTGACTCTGCAGAGAGTCTATGTCGAATAGAATCAATATGCTGTTGTTGGAATACATGTCTTTGGGTAAAACTGGTGTTCAAGAATGCCTTGGACACTTAATCTGAATGAGGCTTATCTAATAGCAAATTGGATATGCATTTTCTCTCTATTAGAAATGGAATTCTTGAACCCCTCTCCCCACGCCATCCCTTGAGAATTCTCTTGGGAAGGGATGAGAAAGGATCAGGAATGAATAATACTGTCGTCGGCATTTTGCTTCCGTGAGATGATTACTAAGTTTGCTGTCGAGATGAGAAAATGAAGTTCTGGAAGGTTAAAGAATTTTAACCTTAGAAGGTGAAACAATGCTATAATGAACCTAGCATTATAACTTGAAGTTCAGGCTTCTCCCAAATTAGGTTATCTCTTGAGAATGGTCAGTCCTCAGTCCTTTGGTTTAATCACTCTGATGTCTAAGGTCCTCATTGTCTTGACAAAGGCCTAGTTAATGTTTCCAGTAATAGATTCTTAAAGCATGAGGGACTTCCTTGACATCTCAGGGCATCTTCCTTGAGATGACCGAGAATCTGCTTGGTCTGAGGGTTAAGGCACTGTACAGATTGTAGGTCTTCTGTTTGAGAAATATGATAAGGGATCAAAAGAGCCATGCTTAAGTCTCTAGGTCACGGTTCCCAGCCCTAGAAGGTGCTGCAACAAAAATCACGAAAAGCACTCTGCTCCATGCTCTTCTTGACTTCAAAAAAAGAGAAGTATGAGGCATGGACACAAAAAGATAAAGTGAAAAATCATAGGCTTTAAGGATTACGGAGATGTCCATTAACAGGGCTACATTTAAAGTACAAGCATTCTGCAGATAATCTAACAGAATGTGCTACAGTTTTGAGCATTGTATAGCAGCCAGTAGACGATTTGTCGGCGGTTAAACTGAAATATTTAACACAAATTTATGGTGATTTTATTTGTAAGATTTTTCTATTTTTAAGTAGAGTTCAAAATAGTATTAAAACAGAAAAATATTGCAAGGGATACAGAATTTTACTTAATAAAGTAATATGAATTTCAAAAAAAAGTAATGAAAGGGTTTCTGCAAGACCATGGGGATTTCAACCTGACTTTTGTTTTTAACATTGGGTGCCAGTTCTCTTTACCCACTTTTTCCCTTCAGGATTAATCGACCAACTCCCCGTCCCATTTAAGATTACTCTTGCATCACTTGCCTTATCCCATAAGTGGGAACTTATTTTTTTTTTTTTACCCCTATGCAATCGCATCCTCCGTGCAGACAGCTTTTGAGCACAACGGAACAGGAGACGCTTGCTACTGCAGTCCCACCAATTTGTTCACATTTACTCTTCTGTCAAATCCTACTTGCTGAACGAGGACACACAGATTACATCCATGAAGGGACATCTGGCAGCAAATTCCTTTTAAGAACATTTCATCCTGTTGGAGTGGGGATCTGGAGACTAGTCACACACACGGAAAGAAATAGCAGGTGCTGGGCCATGAGGACAGCATAGAGGAGTCAGGTTTAATTTGAACGAGGGAGTCCCACTAGACCTGTGAAACCTGGGGACAGGGAGAAGCCGGCAGATGTGCGCCGGGGATGTCCAGTATTAGGGAGGTTGTGCATGATGCATGTCTAATACATTTATATTTACATTTTAAATCCCTGTCTTCCTGGCATTGGTTTTTTTTGTTGGAGGTACTAAAGGGAGTCAGCTATATTTTCTTCTTGGGAGACAGCATTCTTAAAGCTATTGATTAAATACTTAGCTTCCCCTCGCAAAGCTGAAATCATGTAATAAAAATGTATATTTAAATAAGCTTCATGATCCTCTCTTGCCTCTCATTCTTCTCCCTGCTTATTTGTCAATCAAAATCTTATTCTTTGATCTACTCAGCTTAATGGATTTGTGTTAAAATGGCAACTATATACACAGTGCTCCTGGCATTGCTTGGGTTCCGGGAAGCAAGACAGAGAAAACACGTTTCTTGGGAGCTGAACATTGGGAGGCATTTCAGTGTCTCGTATGGAAAGACTCCTTCCTTATTCTTATTTATTGTTATTAATCAGCATTTCCATTTTTTATTATTAATAATCTTAAATTATTGATCTCATTATTATTTCTAATAAATTTCTAGCAGTTACTATATACTTGTTTTCCAGTTGAACCTCTAAATCATCATATCTAGTTCTAAATAAAAATATTCTAATTTGACATTTGATTAGAATTCATTAAATCCTATATTAATATTAATATTCTATATTAACATAAAGTATGTTTCAAAACCTGGGATTTGGAATGCCTTGCTGTGAAATGTATTTATGCTTCAGCCAGTGACATTTTCATATCTCTCAGCAGTGTTATCTGCATTTTTCAGTTCTGGAGACAGGAGACATACAGTCTTACCATGTGCACCTGATGGCTTCTCTTTCTGTTGTTACTCACAACAAATTTTCCTTGATTATTTTATTGCCTTAGATGGCTCCTAAAACAATATTTGAATTTTTGCTGTTTCCTGTCTTCTACCTTTTCACGTTAATAATTTTAATATTTATCTATTTTATTTTATTTATTTTTTATGTATTTTCATACAGGGACTATAGAACCTCTCTGCACAGGTTGGACTCCAAGTGATCCTCCTGTTTTCAGCCTCCCAAGTGCTGGGATTATAGGTGCATGCCACCACGCACAGTCTCAGTCGCTGTCTCAGTGTGCCCCGGGGGGCAGGGCCAGCACATCACACAGGGGACTGAGCCCCAGTCCCTGCGCCTGTCTAAGCAGCTGCTTTAGTCTTTAGTATTTATTTTTAATATGATATTTGTAATTGGTATTAAACAGTCCTTGAAAATTCTTTACATCTTTTAATCTGTATTTTTATTTCAAACTTAGAACTGGTAGCTACATATTAGGAGCTAGGGCTCAGCATGAAGTAACGTATTCATGTTATTCTTTAAATGCACAGTTTGATGAGAGCTTTTCAAGTGTTTTCTGAAGTTGAACTATCCCTGCATTCCTGTCATGTCCACTACTTGGTCACATCACCTTGGTTTAATCTGTGGATTTTTACCTAGAATTTGGGTTCTATACTGGATCTGCAGCCATTAATGACATATTTTAGTTTTCTTCATATTCCATCTACACAAGGCCTAGGAAGTAAGGTTATGCTAGCTTTGTAAATCCAATTGGGAAGCTTTCCATCTTTTGCTATGGTCAGGAATTTTTTGAATAACATAAGGATTATCTGTTCACTGCAAGTTAGATAGAATTCAGCTGTAAAACCATCTGGGCCTGGCACATACTTTAGTGAATAGATCATTTCTAAGGCGTGTTTGCGGTACAGTGGGAAGAAGACTGTCTTTGTCGTCAAAGAATTACATGTGAATTCCTGAACGACCCTGCTGCTCCCTGTGTGACTTGGTGAGAGGTTTACTTTCGCTTCTGTGAGGTAGTGGTCTACTACCTACCTAGCCTAGTGGGAAGGCTACTTCCTATGGACTTTGTGGATTGCAAAAGACCGGGTCAGGATCTGAGCAGCACCTGATACAAAGCAGATGCTCAATAGATGGTGATGCCTCTTTCCAGTCAGTCATTTTCATCTTAGCCCTTCCTTAAGGATTCATTTCACATGAGCAACACAGGTCATAATGATCTCTGGATGTCTAAGCTAAGTTTTCTCAGTTCTCTGAAGAGAAGTTCCTCAGCACTCAGACCTGTCCTATAGCTGAATGTGGCAGGTCCTGGGAGGGATGTTGCTTAGGTGTTCCTTTCACAGTGGCACTGCTTCTAATCATGATCACAATTTAGGAAACTTTGTATAGCTACTTGATGAGGCAGTGTCTGGTTTCCAAGTTCTGAACTCAGCGCACATTTCCCTACATGGGTATCCCAAGAATCTCTGTAGAGCAAAATATGACCTGGGATTTTCACTGTGAAGAGCAGATAATTTGACAGTAGATTGTTGGAGCTAAATGCATTCACAGTTTGAAAGCTTTCATTCATTTGAAGGTTTTTATTTTTTTAATTTTAATTTAATTTTATTTTATTTTTGCTTTCCCTCAATGTTCTGGTCATTCATTTTGTAAGTAATGTCTAGTCCACTCATTCATAACTCATATTCTGAGATATTTCAGTGACACAGGTTTTT
>PVKN010023364.1:0-14773 GCA_004027915.1 Capromys pilorides | reverse complement strand
CATGTGGTGCCGGGGATCGAACTGCAGTCCCCGCAGTTGCCTGAGCCCTCCTAAGCAGGCGCTTTAGACCACTGAACCATCTCGCCGGCCCCTGCAATGTCAATCTTGATGTAGAGTTTTAACTTTCTCTGTAAAGAAAACCAGCTATTAAAAAAAATAAAATGAAGTGGCCCTAGATGTCCAGTTCTACAAATTTTCCACATACTACTTGTTGAGAGCTGAGTTAAAGGCAATTAACTTGTTTTCTGTATCTCATCTCATTAGCATTGTTATTTCTAGAACAGCTCACACTCCAGACTCTGGTGACTCAAACAGCATCTCAACTTATTGGCCCAAGCAGAATAAAAGAGGAAATCAAATCAAACAATGCAGGAATCACAGGATTTCCTTCTTCGTGTCCCAGTAAGATTAAGTCTTTCAATGAACATGTGAATTCCAAAACTCACCAATTCCCACATCATTACCAGCGTTCTGACTTAAGTGGTTATCTGAAAAATATTTCATTTTTACTAAGTGTGAAACTTGGGGTGAAGCACAGGCTAGCACACATGAAGTCTTATGTTTGAAGCATGGCAAAAAATTAAAAAGGTATTACTAATTTTCCCAAGAAAACTTATAAATGCCTAGTGTACTGTGAACTACTTGTAAACAAAATTTATGTCTTGTGTTATTTCTTTTCTTTTCGTTGTTGTTATACTAGGAATTGAACCCACAGCTTTGTGCATGCTAGGCAAGCACTCTATAAAGGGGCCATATCCCCAGCCTCTCCCCTAGTCTTCTAATTTTGAAACAGTATCTCACTAATTGTACAGGCTGGTCAAAAATCTGACATCCTCATGCTTTAGCTTCCTAAATAGCTGGGATCACAAGTGTGCACCTCTATGTAAAGTTCCTGTTCTTTTCTTTCTTTCTGTCTTTCTTTCTTTCTTTTAATGTATTTTAGTACAGGGTCTACAAGGTCTTACTATGTAAATGGGAATCATAGATTGCACTCCTAGTGATCCTCTGGTTTTCAGCCTTCCAAAGCATTGGGATTTCAGGTGCACACTACCACATCCAGTCTCAATCCCTGTTTCAGCACGTCCTGTGGGCCAGGCCAGCATGGCTTGTGGGGGAGCTTTAGTCCACTGAGCTATCTGGCCAGCCCTGTGTTGTTTCTTGAAAATAACCTAAAACTGGGTGTGGTGGTGCATATCTGTAATCCCAGAACTCTGGAAGACTGAAGCGGAAAGATTATTGGAAGCTGAGGCCAGCCTGGACTACATAGTAAATTCAAGGCCAGCTTGGAGGTCATAACAAGACCTTGTCTCAAAATAAAAACATTCACAAACAGACTAATACATTCCTCATCCTCCCTCCCAAATAAACTGAATAAATTATAAATTAACCAGAAAACTGTAATTTTCTGTAAAACTGTAACTTAACTCAATAGTAGAGTTATGTACGCAATTCACAGGAAGCCTTAAGTCAGATCCACAGCACACACTGACTCACACACACATGTACATACACAAGTATCACACACAAAGCAAAGAGTGATGGCATAAGTCAATTCCAATATCTATCCCAGTCTGGGCAATTTATGGAGATTGCTTCAAATAAAAAGGGTTGGCAATGTGGTTCAGAAGAACAGTGCTTGCCTAGAACTTAAGGGAGAAAAAAAGAAAGAAAAAAAAAATGCACACTAGCTGACAATCACATTCCAGAAATTCAAAACCATAAAACCAATAGGTTCATGTCCTTCTAACTGATAGGAGAGTTTAAGAGCAGGAAGACCATTTCCACAACACAATCCATTTCCAGTCTCTACAACTCCACTTAATAAAGACACAAAATATAAACTGACACACCTGGTTCAAGATCATCTGTGCTGTCTTCTTGGTTGTGAGATGGAGTTTTAGTTACCTCATGTGAGTCTCTCAGTAACCACATTTTACAAGTGGAGAAACTATCCACTCCAAGATTCTGGAAGGAGCTCAGAGGAAGAGGACTTGCTCAACTAGAAAGCATTGTACAATATGTATTGCTTCAATCACATTCCATCTTGTTTTAAAACACCATCATAGCACAGTAAGAATGAACAACCACAGGCCACAGCAACTGGTTCTTCAGAGCCAATTTAAATGCCGTGACACAGATAGGCCCTATGCCAACGCTGAGCAAGGCGGACCTGGCAGCTTTTACCGGGCAATTAGGACACCGAGGACTTTGAACAGGACAGGCAAACTCCTGCTGCAGACTAACCGGCTGTGCCTGCTCCTGATGCCTCCCAGTCCCGCATTCTACAGTACCAAGGCATAACAGGGGTCACTCGGAAGCCTCTACCGTGACCCAAAGGGCACTTCCCACAGAAGTGAGTCGTGACAGAGAGGAACAAGACCTGCCGATGTTGACAGCCACCAAGGCTGCTACAGCGGGCTCCATCTGCGACGCAGGGGGCTCCCGCGGAGCCCAGGTGGGCAGACGGGCCTGTTTCCACCATGCGGCCTGGGGCAGGCTCACCACACCGGTGAGACGCGCTCAGAGGAGAGCTGAGATTCAAAGAGACAGGAGCCGCTCAGGCCTCCCGGGACCTATTGAAACGCCTCTCAGAAAGCAGCACCCCGGGCTTCACCTTCACTTGACACCTCCATGCCGGGTCCCGCCCGGTCAGTTGCCCTCTCCCCAGCCTCACGCCGCTTCCGGCCGGCCCCTACCGGCGGATCCCCTCAGGGTGCCGTGGGGACGCAGCGGCCTGGAATCGAGCTCCAGAGAGTCCAAGCTGGGTCAGGGCCTAGGGAGCCTGAGGAGCCAGCAGGGACGCCGAGGAGGTCGCAGGACACTCACCGGCTACAGGCCCGATCCCTTAATTTGTCAAGTACCTCGGTAAGCTCGCCAGTCAACTACTAACTCAGCCACCACTGCCGCAGAAACCGAGCGGCGAGCGCGGGGACGGCAAGACGTGCAGACGCAGCGGGGGCGGGGCCTGAACAAGACACGCCCCCAGGCAGAGCTTAGTTGGCTGGGTCTGAAACTATGGGGCGTCTTTGTCCTTGCCATCAGCGTCGGGACCAGCAGCCTCGAGATGCTTTAGAAAGAGTGCTGGTATTAATGAGAGCAAATGCCTTGGGGCGACGCGCTTTTGGGGCACATTGTCATTTAATTCTCTTTTGATTTTTTTTTTTTTTTTTTTTGTATTATGGCTGGCTCAGCTTGCCCTGGGGCGGTGATGGAGCTGGCACAGCATGTGGTGCTGGGGATCGAACCGCGGTGCTTGCAGTTGCCTAAGCTTTCCTAAGCAGGCGCCTTAGACCGCTGAACCATCTTGCCGGCCCTCTCGTTTGATTTTGGGACTGAACCTCACTGTGTAACTCAGGTTGGCCTCGAACTCGATAAGTAGTACTGGATTGACGCTAACAGATCCTCAAGCTTCAGCCTGTGAATGTTAGCATTATATGTGTCTGCCACCATGCCTAGAATGTTTTATTTTGTAATACTGGGGAGATTAATCCCAGGGCCTTCACATTGAGCTACATCCCCACCCCACCCCCTAGAAAGGCATTTTTTATTGGTATATTTTAGGTATATATAATGATCACATTCATCGTAGAAAATTTGTGCTTGTTACGTGATATAACTTGATTTTTCCCCATTCTCCTACCCTCCCTCCAACCCTTCTTCCCCTCTTTATCTAGTTCCCATTTTTCCTTTTATTTTTTTCTTCCTTTCTTTCACCCTCCCACCTTCCCAGACTTTCTAATATTTTATTTTGATAAAGTTGGGCTTGAACCTGTAATCCCCTGCTTTACATGCCAAAGTGCTAGGAACACAGTTAAATGCTACCTTGACCAACTCAGAAGGATGTTTTAAAGGCCTAACCTTAGTGTAAGCCTAGGCTTGTCATTCTAGCACTCAGGAGGCTGAGGCAGGATCATTGTGAGTTAAAGGACATCCTGAACTACATAGCAAAACCCTGTCTCAAAAAACAGTAAAGGCCTGAGTGTGATCATTCCCTTAAAACCCTTTGATGGCTCCCCAGTTTCAAAGATGTTCCCATCCTTCTAGTACTCTGCTAATATACCCACCAACCACCAGGTCAGATTATACCACCACCCACTACAAGCTGCACTGGGATCCACATGCCTTCTCTGTTCTAGTCACAACAGCTAATAATGCTAGACATACCAAATGACTGTCACTGGTACTTACTTTTTTTTTTTTTCCTTTTTGTACTGGGAGTCTAACTCAAGACTTGCCAGGCAGGCACTTATGCTGCTGAGCTATCTCCCCACCTCCACTCTCTTCTTAAGGGCCTTTTTTTTTTTTTGAGGCATGCTCTCTCTATGTAGTTCAGGCTTGCTTTGAACTCATTTTATAGCCCAGGCTGGCCTCAAACTAGTGGCAATTCTCCTCTCCAAGTACTAGGATTACAGGCATGTCCACCACACCTGGCTTGGAGAGCCCTTTAAAAAGAAGAGCCCTGGCTGGAGAAGGTAGCTCAATGGTATAGTGCCTGCCTGACAAGTACTAGATACTAAGTTTGATTCCTTGTACCAAAAGAAGAAAAGAAGACTGTGCATTGGCTTCCCAATTAGCTGGGGGTTGATGCTCAATTTATGTACAAATCATCAGTAGGCAAAGTAGCTTTTTTCAGGTTAACAGTTCTGTGCTTTCAATGCAAGTGGTTGTAATTATTTTTAGTGTTAACAGCCCTACTTGCCCATGAGAGCCTCGGGAACTCTTTGGCTAGGGAGCTCCCATCATTTTTCCATTGTTACTGTAGTTCTCTGCTAGCACTGGGCTAGTGTTTCTAGCCTAGTTTTAAGCACCAGCCACTTTCAGCATTACCAGCTCTGGCTGCTGCCCATTTTCAGTGTTCGTGGCCTTTAGTGTTACCAGTTTTTATTGTACCACCAGCTCAACATATTATACTAAGATAGAAATCATAAGTAGGTAACACTGTGCCATCCATAAAGAGGCTTGATTAGGATTTACACTTTAGTGTAAGGGGAAACAGCACAAGGGCTGAATCCACTCAGGGTATGGGGTACTTTGTGTGTGTGTGTGTGTGTGTGTGTGTGTGTGTGTGTGTGTGTGTGTGGCCAGCTCAGCCCTCCCTGGGGCTCGTGCAGCATGTGGTGCTGGGGATCAAACTGCAGTCCCTGTGCTCTTGCCTAAGAGATGCTTTAGACTGCTGAGCTATTTTGCTGGCCCCGAGGCACTGCTTATAAAAGAAAAAGAAAAGGGTGATGAGTTTATACATGTGTAGCATCAGGCTTCCATTTTGGTCGTGGGCTAGAGAAGAGCCCTCCCAGACCTGACTGAGGAGGGTTATAGAGGAGCAAAATCATGCAAAGAGGCTTCAGGGTGAAGTCCTTTGAGATAGGTCTATGTCAAGAACCCGCTGCAGCCAAAGCTGGAGTGGCTGTGAGGTGCCTGATGTAGCTAGGCTGACTGTAAGGTATTTGGGACAACAGAGGAGAAATAAAACATACATTTTGGGAGGCCTGGACCCTGCTCTTCTGTTTCAGATAGATGGATAGATGCATAGGTATTTGCTAAGGCAAACATAGCAAAATGCTGAGACTTGAACAATCCAAGCAGTAAACATATGGGTGTTTATTGTATAGTTCAGGGTTTCTGTATGTTCATAGCTTTGCACATTAAAATACCAGCCTATACTATAGAGACCTGTCTCAAAAATATACAAAAAGGGGCTGAGGAGATAGCTCAGAGGCACAAGTGCCTGCCTGGCAAGTGCAAGGTCCTGAGATCAATCCCTGGTTCAAAAAACAAAAAACAAAAAAGAAAAAAACCCACAAATTTATTTTGACAAAAAAAAATTTTTTTTTAAAGTTTATTTTATTGGGGCTGGGGAGATAGCTCTGTGGCTAAGTGCCTGCCTGGCAAGTGCAAGGTCGTGAGTTTGAACCCTGGTCCCTCAAAAAAAAAAAAAAGTTTCTTTTATTTTCTTCAACCACATTACATATTTGTTTATGTTATGGCCAGCTCAGCCTTCCCTGGGGGGTGGGGGCGGCGCAGCATGTGGTGCCTGGGATCAAGCCACGGTCGCTGCAGTGGCCTAAACTTCCCAACGCATGCGCTTTAGACCACTAAGCCATCTCACCAGCCCTTGAAGAAAAATTTTCTTACTTTATTTTTTAATGTTTATTTTGAGACAGGGTACTGCTATGTTCCCCAGGTTGGTATTGAACTCACTATATACCTCAGGCTGATTTGAATTTGTAATAACCTTCCTGCTTCAAGGTGGGTGTGGTGGCACACACCTATAATGGCAGCACTTGGGAGGCTGAGGCAGGAGGATCCTCGTGAGTTCAAGACCAGCCTGGAAAGAGCCGAGCAGATAGCCCAGTGCTTAAGCACCTGCTTGGTAAGCTCTAGGTCCTGTGTTCAATACCCAGTACTAGGTAAAAAAAAAAAAAAAAAGATCAGCCTGGGCTACAAAGTGTGCTGAAGGCCAGCCCAAACTGTATAGCAAGACCCTATCTCAAAAAGACAAAAAATAAAAATTCTTCCTGCCTCAGCCTTTTAAGTAGTGGGATTACAGGTACATGCTACCATGTTGGGCTTTTATATTTTTTAACTGCAAAATGTTATCTTTTTTTTTTTTTCTTTTGGTGGTACCAGGGATTGAACTCAGGACCTTGTGCTTGCCAGGCAGGCACTTATTCCACTGAGCTATCTCCCTGGCCCCCCTTTTTTTTTTTTTTTTTTTTTTGTGATGCTTGGTATTGAACCTCTCTGGCTTTGTTTATACTCAGTATGTGCTGTATCAATGAGATATCCTTCCCAGTCCCTCAGATACAGTGATATACAACCTGTAATCCCAGAATTCAGGAGGCTGAGATGGGGATTGCTGAAAATTCTAGGCCAGCCTAGGATACTGAGTTCAAGGAAGGTCCTTTGTGCTACATCTATAAATGTGTGTTATACATTACTTGGCTTGGAAAGTCAAAATTTTTTTCAATGTCTTTTTTTAAAATTTGAGGCCTTCACACACACACACACACACACACACACACACACACACACACCCTTTAGACAGGGTCTTAGTACATTTAGAAACAAGGGAGTTGAAGGAGTCACTCCCTTTCCTGCATTTAATTCTAGAACAGCATCCTGTGTTTTTCTTGCTTCCCTTGTTCTTAGGAAGGCAGAAAATAAAATAACAAAAACCCAGATCTCTGATGCTCTAGGTGAGAGTACTTGCCTGCTTAGTCTCCTCTCAATGATGGCAAATAAGAGGTTTCAGTCATACCAAAGCCCACTGCAGCTCTGTGCCAGAGGTTCCCCACCACTGTATGGCCTTCTAGTTTTTTTGTTTGTTTGGTTTTTGTTTTTTGCAGAACTGGAATTTAACTTAGGCCCTTGTCCTTGCCAGGCAAGCACTTATTCTACTGAGCTATCTTCCCAGCCCCTGGCCTTCTAGTTGTTGGGGACAAATTTTCTGGTGTCACTAAGAGGATGAAAGAAACTGACCTTTTGAAAAGCTTTTTGGCAAGGCAAACTTTATTTCTACCGAAAGGTGTGCTGGCAGACAGAAGTCAGCAAAGAGCAAGCCAAGCTGTGTATTCATTGACATTTCATCCTGGCCAACCACTGTCCTCTCTGTGCCCCATTCCATTGGTGGAAATCTAGCCTGATTGGCTACTATAATGAGTATGGTTATTAGGCAAAATAAATTCTACGAACTGGAAAGCCCTTTGTTACAGGAAAGTAGCCTTTTTATGGCAGGTGGACACAGGAATGGTAAAATAAGTACCTATACATTTTTTTAAAAATAGGATTTGTATAAAACAAAGCTATTGTAATTATTTCCTTTAGTAGCAAAGACTACCTTTTTCCACATGATGGCCTTCACTCCAGTCACACCTCATCATAGGTTTATAAATATGTACTACATGTCATTAATATAATTAAGATCAGAGTGAATTCTGGGACAGGCATGTGTGTTGAGAGCCTCCACAATGACTCAGCGCCCTGTAAATCACACCTAGAGATTCAGTGGGAGGCACCCAAGACAAAGATCCTGGCCTTTAAATTCCAAAGCCTTATTTATCCAGGTTTTTTGTTGCTGTTGTTACTTCTATGTTCTTAGACTTTGTCCCGTACTTTTCTGTCAGTCAGGTGCCTTTTTCTATGTGTGCTTTATCTTGTGGTATAGACTTACCCTAAACAGAGAAGTTCACGTGATCTTCAGTCAGTGTAGCTGCTGTCAGAGATAGTAGTACACACCTGTGATCCTAGCACTGAAGCAGCTGAGGCAGGAAGATTGCCACAAGTTCAAGGCCAGCCTAGGCTACATAATGAGACCCTGTCCCAACTGTCCCTGCCCAGAATGTAGCTGCTTCTTCCTATTAGGTGTACATTTGGCAGTTCTTTTTTTATTGTACACAAGAGCCTGTACTATTATTGTCCTGTTCCATTGTCACAGTCTCACTAAGTTGCACAGGCTGTCCTCTAATTTATGATGTTCCTGCCCCAAACCCCAAGCAGCTGGAATTACAGGTGACTATCACCCTATGTCTAAGATATGGGTGGTAGGAAGCACCCAGTGTACCCCTCCTCTCTGCCCCAGACATATAAAATGGTTTTTGGATTTTTTTTGGTTGGTTCAGGTAGCCTTACGGGCAGGTGTCACACTCAACATGGGGCGGTCCTCAGGGCCTGAGTAAGTTTGGCAAATCATGTGCTTTAATCCACTGAGCTACCTGGCAAGCCCCAAACACATAAAATGGGAATGAATTGAGCTGGGAATGTAGCTCAGCAATACAGCACATTCCTAGCAATTGCAATGTCCTGGGTTCAATTCCTGGTACAAAAAAAAAAAAGAAAATGGGCTGGGGAGATAGCTCAGTAGAATGAGTGTTTGCCTAGCAAACACCTGGGCCTGAGTTCAATCCCCAGTTCCGGAAAGAAAAGAACAAAACCAAAAACAGAAAAACAATGGGAATAAACTGAGGAAGGAGCTGCTGTGAGATAATTTAGGCTTAGATTGTGGCAAACACATAAAACAGAGCAATGGAAGTTATCATTAGTTTATGTCACCAGTCTGAGTAAGCTGTCAAGCACTATACAGCAAGTCCTTGGTCAGATATAAAAATCCTCTAGAAAGTGCTGAGTCACTCCTGAGGGCACCGATCAGTATCCAAATCTCTGCGCTCTGACTCAGGCTGTGGGCCTGGTGGGGCTTCAAAGAGATAACAGCTTTACCACAGGTTGCCGAACTGCTCCCTGACCCACAGTTCCTCAAGGCCTAGTACTGGCTGGAAGCAGGCCCCTGGGCCAGGAAAGCCAAACAGCATGGAGTAACTCTGAGCCTATAAAGGTACTGGCAATTAAACACAGACAATCCAGCTTCAAAAGGATGAGGGGGAAAAAAATAACATGAGGCTGAGACTTTGTACAGGACTGTCATCAGCTAGTTCCTTTAGAAATGGCTCACCCTGAACCTGCTTCAAGATAAACCAAAAATGGTGCCAAATTCATTTGAAAAGTGAGGGGCAAAGAGGTAATGGAGAAACTGGCTCTGCAGAGCAAACTTGAGCCAAACCAAAGCACAAAAGAGGACAAAAGTAAAAGTACAGAGCCAGGCATGGCGGTACACCCCCGTAATCCCAGCACTTAGGAGGCTGAGCAAGAGGATCAGTGTGAGTTCAAGACCAGCCTGGGCTACAAAAGTGAGCCTGAACTGCATAGTGAGACCCTATCTCAAATAGACAAAAAAATAGAATAAAATAAAAAATAAAAGTACACCCTTAACAGGGCATTATGGCATATACCTGTAATCTTAGCATTTAGGAGGCTGAAGTGGGAAGATTGTTAAAAATTCGAGGCCAGCCTGAACTGCATAATGAGACCCTGTCTCAAAAAAACACAAAGGAAGCCGGGCATGGTGGCACATGCCTGTAATCCTAGCACTCAGAAGGCTGAGGCAGGAGGATGAGTGTGAGTTTGAGATCAGCCTAGGCTACAAAAGTGAGCTCAAGGCCAGCCTGAACTGCACAGTGAGACTCTGTCTCAAAAAGACAAAAAAAAAAAAAAAAAAAAAAAAAAAAAAAAAAAAAAAAAAAAAGACATAAAGGAGTGCAGTTTGGTCTGGGAAAGAAAACCAAAGGTGGAAGAGATATGCAGTTGATGAGTTATGTAGCAGTTATGCCACTTGAAACACAAAACATTGCTCAATAGTTGTTTTAATTGATCCTAAACACATACAGTATAAATAGTTTACAAGGAAAAACAACAAGTGCAAAATATAACTGAGAAATTTTCTTAGAAGATTGGTTCCAGAACTCATAAGAGATCATTTACACCAGAGGAAAAACAAAACGTTTCTGCCCAGGAAACTATATAAAAATATCATGGAGCAAACTGGAGAGCTGACAGTCGAACAGGCAGGCAGGCAGGCATAGCATCCTAAAGAAATACTATGACAAAGACTGGGGAGATAGCTCAGTGGAATAAGCACTTGCCTGGCAAGCACAGGGTCCCGAGTTCAGTCCCTGGTACTGCACACGCACAAAAAAAGAACTACTATGACAACAGGAAAACAAAAAAGATGTCAACTGTACCCTACAAGAAAGGATGAAAAAGGGCCAGCCAAATAGCACAGCAGATTAAAGCGCCTACAAGCAGACACAGGGCCCAGGGTTGAACCCGGGCTTGCCAGTGACAGCCCCGCCCCCAGGGTACACTGAAATGACAACTGAGACTATGAGTATGGTGGTGCATGCCTGTAATTCCAGCTCTTGGGAGGCTGTAAACAAGTGGATCACTACAAGTCCGATTGAGACCCTGTGCCAAATATATAAATAAAAATAAAAAATAGGGGCTGGCGAGATGGCTCAGTGGTCTAAAGCACCTGCTTAGGCAAGCTTAGGCAACCACAGGGACCACAGTTCGATCCCTGGCACCACATGCTGCACCAGCCCCACCCCCAGGCCAGGCTGAGCTGGCCATAACATAAATAAATAAAGTTTTAATAAACATGTAATACATAGAAGAATTTTTTGTGGTATTGGGAATTTTTTTTTTTTTTTTTTTTTTTTTTTTAGACAAGGTCTCACTATGCAGTTCAGGCTGGCCTTGAGCTCACTTTTGTAGTCCAGGCTAGTCTTGAACTCACACTGATCCTCCTGCCTCAGCCTCCCAAGTGCTGGGATTATAGGCGTGTGCCACCACACCCCACTAGGTACTAGGGATTGAACTCAGGACCCTGGGCTGGCCAGGCAACCACTTATTCTACTGAGCTATCTCCCCAGCTGCTACAGATAAAGAATTTAGTACTTGCGTTATTGATATTTTATGTTCCTGTTAACTACAGATTATATAATATGATAAAAAACAGCTCGACCAGTAAGATGTCAGATTTATGCCACAAAAAGGTCAGGAAAGCAAAACACATGTGCTATCAATATAAAGAAGTGCTACTTGAATATGGAATGTGCTGTTTCCAAGTGTGAAGATTGCCTTAGGTGTTGATGGGTTTCCATCCATATGGAATTCTGCCAAGGTCATGATGGTGATGATTCAACATGGTGTGGGACCCCAAAATAAATATCTTTTTTTTTTTTGTCTTTTTGAAACAGGGTCTCACATGGCATACAGTCACAGGGATCAAACCCAGGTCCTTGCACTTGTCAGGCAGGCACTTAGATCACTGAGTTATCCCCAGCTAATATCTTCTTACCTTTGTCTGCACTTTCTCAGGATGGACAGAGGCTTTTCCCGTTGATCAGTCCCATTTTAGGACCTAGTCTCTAAAGTTCTTATACAAGAAATTATCTCCTGATTTGGTTTACCCCAAAACTATCCGATGGGACAATGGACCAGCTTTTATCTCTCAGATTACTCAGTAGGTACCCTTGAGTCTAAACATCACTTGGAGCGAGGCGTGGTGGTGCACTCCTTTGTGATCTCAGTACTTGGGAGGCTGAGGCAGAAGGATCAGTGCGAGTTTGAGACCAGCCTGGGTCACAAGAGTGAGCTCAAAGCCAGCCTGAACTGCACAGCGAGACCCTGTCTCAAAAAGACAAAAATACACAGATAAATAAATAAAATAAACACAAAGCATTTACACATACCATACTACCCACAATCCTCAGGAAAAGTAGAAAAGGCAAACGGTCTTCTGAAAACACACCTCACAAAACTCATCTAGAACTACACTCACTTTCTTCCCTCAGCCTCAACCCAACTCAGGGCACTTCCTGGAGCACCCACTTTCCTAGGTCCTTTAGAGCTCCTGTATGGTAGAACCTTCCCACTTTGCAACTTTCCTACCTCACAAAATCCTTCTCCCATTGCTGACTATAACCCAGTCCTCTCCTTTCTTAGACACTTTTTGGAATAACATGTGATCTCTGTCTCCCACGACCAATAGATAACCTCTTCAGAAAAAAAGGTTCTTAAACTTTTACTGTAGCCCAGCTTGCCACTTTCCCACTTTTCCCACGTAGCACTACATGGGGACTCCAGACTACAACCCAGTGGGCTATGATGCTGGCTTATTCCTGTTCCTTCAAAAGAAAAAACAGATTTCATCTCCCTTTGTACCTCTCCCCTCCCCACTTACAACACCTCTCCCACTCCCCATGCCACCTCTCCCCTCTCTACCCTTGGGCTTCTCTCTCAAGCATATAGCACTCTCCAATTTCTTTTTCTTTTTTTTTTACTTTTTATTTTTTATTTATTCTTTTTACTCTTTTCCAGTTTCTCAAATCTTTTTTTTTTTTTTTTTTTTTTTTTTTTTTTTTTTTTTTTTTTTTTGTCTTTTTGAGACAGGGTCTCACTATGAAGTTCAGTTCAGGCTGGCCTTGAGCTCACTTTTGAGCTTAAGCTGGTCTCAAACTCACACCAATCCTCCTGCCTCAGCCTTCCAAGTTCAAATCTTTTGTTGTTGTTTTTTAATATTAATTTTTTCAATTTCTCATACCAAAGGACCTGTACACAGCCTCCCCATACACTGGAATGTCTCTTACCTGACCTTGCCTTCACACCCAAAAATTATTCACCCTCTCTTTATCCCTAACAAACACCACTGGCCTGCCAACCTCATGTGCCTTGTCTCAACTTCTCAAAACTCCATTCTCACACTGGGGCATTCTCACACTCTCTCTCACTGTAGCCAAAACACTACCTTCAATTGCTCCCTCTCACTCTGCCCCCTGAAGGGCTACTTCATTGGTTGTCACATAAAGTACAGCCTATACTTGCCTCTCTTTTTTTTTTTAATTAATTAATTTATTTATTTGTTTGCTTGTTGTGTTTGTTTGTTTCTTTATTTATTCATTTTGTGGCTGGCTCAGCCTGCCCTGGTGGTGGCGCTGGCACAGCATGTGGTGCCGGGGATCGAACTGCAGTCCCCGCAGTTGCCTGAGCCCTCCTAAGCAGGCGCTTTAGACCACTGAACCATCTTGCCGGCCCCATATACTTGCCTCTCTTTAGCCAGGGACTAGTACTTTAGTCCTCTTAGTCCCAGCCCTAACCATAAACTCTCAAGACTTCATAGAGGTGTCCCTCCTACCCAGACACTGGCCATACTACTCACTAGGAGGCCGAGGGCACTTCACATGCCTGTCTTCATTGGCGTGGTTATCTTCTCTGCCGTCAGAGCCAGGCTAGGAGCAGGAGGAACTAGAACCACTGCTTACCTTTGTTAATAGCTCTCTCTTGATCTCACCCTCCAACTGGAGGATGTGGCCACCTCTGTTCAGTCCATCCAAAACCAAATGAACAGCCAGGCAGCAGTCAGTCTCCAAAACTGATGCAATGCTGATGTCCTAAAAGAAGATAAAGGAGGTACCTATACCATACTGACAACGAATGCTGTTTTTTTTCGTTAATGAATCAGGTATCCTCATGGACAAGGTAAGAAAGATAGTGATTTTTAAATTTTTTTTAAACTTTATTTTATTTATATTATGGCTGGCTCAGCCTGCTGCTGTGGGGGTGGGGCTGGTGCAGCATGTGGTGCTGGGGATCTCCCTGGCCCCCAAAAGATTAGTGATTATGTTGACAAAAAATGAAGACAGGGCCGGGGAGATAGCTCAGCAGTCTAAAGCAGCTGCTTGGGCTGGCGAGATGGTTCAGCGGTCTAAAGCACCTGCTTAGGAAAGCTTAGGCAACCACAGGGACCTTGGTTTGATCCCTGGCACCACATGATGCGCCAGCCCCACCCCCAGGGCAGGCTGAACCAACCATAATATAAATAAAATAAATAAAGTTAAAAAAGAGAGAATAAGAAATAGTAATAAAAACACATTAGAAATGGAAAAAAAAAAAAAAAGAGAGAGAGAGAAATGGCCCAATCATCTGCCCCCTCTTGGTGGTAGTCAACCCTTGGCTCCTGGGTCCCTGTTATCCATCCCATCCTAGGTCCTCTCACCATGATCATTTTCTTGTTGGTCATAGCACCCTGTCTTTTTAAACTTTTTTCTTCAGGATTTCTTGAATCCAGGATATAGGCCTTCACCCCCCACAGAGCTCTACCCCTAGTCCAACTCAACAAAAACCTGTCTCCTAGCTTCCTCCTCAGAGGGTCCTTGCAGTCTCTGGTGGCTGTCTCTCTCTAGCAATAAAGGCTCTTTTTCACCTCTGACAGAGGGCTAAGGCAGGAGGATTACTGCAAGTGAAACAAGCCTGGGCCACAAAGTGAGCTCAAGGTCAGCCTGAACTGCATAGTGAGACTCTGTCTCAAAACGGCAAAAAAAAAAAAAAAAAAAAAAAAAAAAAAAAAAAAAAAAAAAAAAAAAAAAAAAAAAAAAAAAAAAAA
>PVKN010023363.1:0-14823 GCA_004027915.1 Capromys pilorides | reverse complement strand
ATAGTTTTAAAAATCAAAAATGCATTTTATCTTACAAATGATACACTAGTTCTTCATTTTTCTTTTTGTATCTTTAGATACATTATAGGACACTAATATTATGTCAATATTTTGCCAATATTTTGTCAGTAACCTCGAGCCTTTATTTTTTATTCATTTTTTAAGTTTCAAAAGAATGACTTTTTCAATTGTCTTCTTAACAATTCTCTGTTGACTTCAGCCTTTTACAGTGCAGCATATTAATCTGGCTTTACTTTTTGTACTCGTGGTTAATCTTTTCTGCTGGATGGTTAAGACCAAGATAAAGCAAGACCTATATAATAAAAAATGTAACTTTTGTATTTGACCAGGTCAGTCAAATCCCCTCAGGATTTACCCTGAAACCATGTACAGTGCTTCTGTAGATCTTTTGTCAGTGTCAGCTGTCTGGATCAGCCCTGGCCATTGCTTGACCAACGTGCTCTCTGTGAAAGCCTGAGAGAATGTTTCCTCTCCAGGTGACTCCCTTTGGCACACTGTACATCATCGATCAATGAAAGGCTTTCTTTAGTTGGGAAAAAAAACATTACTTTTTCCCATAGTTTTATATCAAAACAAAATATAATGTCAGTGAAAAGGAGAACCAGGGTTAATTAAATAGTACACCACTCTAAAGTGCCTGCTTAGGCAAGCTTAGGCAAGCCCAGGGACTGCAGTTACATTCCCTGCAGCATCTGCCACATCAGCCATGCCCCCAGGGTGGGGTGAGCAGGCCACAAAAAAAGAAAAACAAACTGAAAATTGTATCAATACTATCAATATTCTTTAACTTTACTTTTATATTTGATATTTTTAAAAAAATTATTCATGTGGTATAGGATCTTGCTATGCAGCTCAGAATCATAGTGATCCTCCTGTTTCAGCTTCCTCAGAGCTGGGATAATCACCATGCATCGCCACGAAGGCTGGTTTTGGTGGCCAGCTCAGAGCAGGGCCAGCATGGCATGTGATACCTGGGATCAAACCCTGGTCCTTGCACTTGCCAGGCAGGCACTTAGACCACTGAGCTATCTCCTGGGCCTTTACTTTTATATATGGATTTGATTTGTAATACTAAATAGCCACTGTTTTTATAGTCATGTAATTGTGAATACCATTAAATATCTTTTCTCCGAAAATCATTTTGGTGGAGAAATCTTAATAGCATTTGCAACCTTGGTGCGCACTGGGCAAATGATGTTCATTTAGGTCTTTTAATCTCACAGTTTTTGAGTGGGTGGCAAGGAGATTGCTTGCTTCATACATTTCTGCATAGGTGGCTGGGCTCATTAACACAATGAATGCAAACTGGTGTCCTGTCAATTATAATATATGAAGTTGTTTTTGCATTCCAGATGTCACTTCCTGTGGGAAATGAGTTTGTAGTTTCCCAAACGGTAGGACTTTTTTTCTTCTGCTCTGCATTTTAATATATTTAAGGTCTTTGTTTTTATTCTACCTAGCAATCTCAACCAATATTTCTGAGAAAATACCCCATTAATTCAATTAATTTTCCATCTGCTACTAGCCTAATTATAAAAGTTTAGTTTATGTCTTGCTATTGATAAAGGTATTGATAAAGCTGACAAAATTAAAACAAATACTTAGAGCTGGGCAGATAGCTCAGCAGTCTAAAGCACCTGCTTAGGCAAGCTTAGGCAACTGCAGGGACTGTGGTTCAATCCCCAGTACTACATGCTGTGCCAGCCCCACTGCCAACCCCAGCGCAGGTTGAGCCAGCCATAACATAAATAGATAATGTTAAAAAAAATGCTTGCTTCCTGCTCTCTTCCTTATCTGAGACAACACAGTGGTCAAATCTTTAATTGAGTGGCTTTAGAAAGCATTGGAAGATTTCTGAAGGATTGTTTCACTGCTGGCAATGTGTGGCATTGAGGAGAACCAGCAGGCTGAGGGACTTCCATTACTAATGTAGTTTGGAAGCTCAGAAGTATATATGAATTGTTATGTACTGCTGCTCCTTTTAAAGGACTCTGGCCCTCAACACTTGCAGTAGTCCAAAGTTTACATGAATGCTACTGTTGGAGATAATCCTTGTTGCTGTTACTGAAGACAACTTTTAAGTTATGTGCTCTTCTTGGGCTAAACCTACAAGCCATTCCTGTGTCTCACAGCATTAAGAGACCAATATTGGGGCTGAGGAGATAGCTCAGCAGTCTAAGCACATGCTGGGAAAAGTGCAAGGACTGGAGTTTGATCCCTGGTACTGCATGCTAGCCCCAGAACTGGGCATGGTGTCACACACTACTAATCCCAGCACTGGGGAGGCTGAGACAGCAGGATCACTAGGAGTCTGAACTGCATAGCAACACTGTGCAACAAATCAATCAATCAATAGATCAATCAATCAAACTTGAAAACACTTTTAAAAAGAAACTGAAGGTGGGGATCATGCTAGCTCAGAGACTTCGATGGGTAAAGATACAGAGACCATGAATTGTGGCAGGTGCCATTCTGTAACAGTTTCATGGGGGATCCTGAAATATGTGTGTTGTAAAACTTAATTTCTAATGTAAATCATCTATGCTGTGAATACAGAGTTGAGCACTGAATGAAATGATCTAGATTATTCAGTTTTCTGCCATAAACCTTGTGTTGGCACTAAACTGAGCAATAACCCACTTCATGCACTAAAGCGGAGATTTCTCACTTTATAAAAACGTTGACACTAATATCACAGTGCTTGGAATTGTGTCCAGTTAAGCCCCTTATTTCCAGATTGGAAGTGACTAAGGCGCTTCCTGCCTCTGGAAATATGGGGATAAAATATACACGGACCTACGAGTTTGAATTCTAGTGTTATCAAATGGCTGTCTGATTTAGCTATCTATTTAAGCTGTACGGTCTATGTCTTACTGGAAAGTAGAGATGTTACTTATAGGCTTAGGTCTCAAGTTACATAAAATAATGAATGTGAACTTCTTTGGTCATCCTTTAGCTTAGAGTAGGTCCTTAAAAACACTGACTTCAAACATCATTATCCTCTCTATTTCATGTCTCCGTTCACTTTCTTACCATGGATTATAATTAAATCTAATTGATTCTTCTTCCACTCTGATGGTAGTATAAGAAAGGGACATGGCAGCAGCTTACCCACGTGGTGGTCCCAAGGATGCTGGTGTTGTTGGCCAGGATTATGTGTGTGAGCTGAACCAATGACACAGACTGTTGCTTGCAGGCAGATCTGGAAAAGTAATATGAATTTTTACCAGCAAATGTCACACAAGAGCAGAGAGACCTCTACCCCATCAATGCACTGAAGAAATTTCTTCAGAATACCTGTGGAGTATATGGACCTCTAGTATTAACAAATATGACCTAAATTTTCAATCTGCTGAATACTATTCTGCTACGATTCCAGGCTAAATATTTTAAACATATACGTCTATCTAGTTATCTGCCTACTGATCCATTATTAGATTTTTCTAACCATACATTATTTATTTCAGTTTCTGTACATAAATGTATGTATACATACATGTAATACCTTCATCTATCTTAAATATGGATTAAGACAGTGATAACTGTATTGCACTGCTAATTGTTTCTAAACCGCTATGATAGTCTTTAGTTCAAATTTTAACAAGTGAACTGATGACAGATAAAGGTTTTTTTTCTGTCTGATGAAGCTTGATTTTCATGTAAAATCAAGAATGAGGGCAATAATCAAGAATAAGCTTAAAGAATTAATTATTTTCCTTCAGTTTGCTGTCTCATCATCTTTGATGATTAGGTGCTCTCATCTGGTCACCTGTCTTGATCTCCATCTCTGAGACACTATTTCCAGAAAGAAGTAGCATGTGTTGTCTTGGCTCTGGAGAGCTCAATTATTACAGTTCACTAATCTGAACTGTACGGTCTTAACCAGGAAAATGCTAAAAAATAAAAATAATAATAACCAATTACAGATAAGATAATTTCTACAATATTATGCCATATTTTCTGAGCACCAATGCAGGTTTGTTTCCCCAATATTTCTAGCATGTATGACATGCTGCGTTATTTGATTATTTCTACAGTCTAGAAAGTAAGTTGCCATCTTATAAAAATCAGTGCCTGGCTGTCCTTTAAAAGCCATGTATTCAGTGCCCACTATGAACACTTATTGTGTACTGCGTCTACGACATACTGCTGGTTGCTATGAGGTTCAGGGAACCAATGAATCAGATAGAGCACCAAATCTATTATTCTTTTCACCCATTCCTTCCATCACTGTTTTCATTGTATGAATTCATTTCAATAGATTTTTTATCAAATATCTTTCTCATGTAAAAAGCTGTTGCTAGGTACCGGCAAAAAAGCAGACAATTTTATTAATGTTCCCACAGTCCAGTAAACATTGCTTTTTGCATTGCAAAGCTGCTTTGGAACAATCAAACCTGCCTTTGGAGATTTTGTGGAGGCACTATTGGTGTTCTGCCAGATTGGCAGTGCACAGCCAGATGAGGTGATCGGTACACGTGATAGGTCAAAAGAAGATGTTATTGCTGTGTAATATAGGCTTAAACATTTGTGAATATATGTTTAAATATTTGTGCAAAAGATCTGGCTAAGAAAGTGTACTTGAAGGCTTAAGAGAAGAATCGATTGCTAAGACATGATCCTTGGGTTGGCAGAAGTGAATGGGGGCCTGAGACCAAATTTAAGGTCTGGCTTTATGCTTGGGGAAGTGTTCCTCTTTGATTCTCTTAGTGGACAAGAGGGATATAAAGCCAGGGAGTCTGCAGTCATACATCACCACAAGGAGATGAGCACACACTGAGCAATTTGCAGGAGGCTAATGGGAGGCATACTGGGAATGGCCCGTGCCCAGACTTCTCCTCGTGATGTGCCTGCGATTCCCAAATACAAAGCAGCATCGAGCTCAAGGCAGACCATGGAAGGAGCAGGGCTAGACAGGAGAAGGTGTTTCTGTACCTACCTTCTGCTCACCTTTTTGGTCTTTGAAGCATCCATGTTCATCTTACATATTTTTAGTCGTAAGCAAATTTATGACTTTTTTATGTTCAAAAGGATTAGGAGGCAAATGTTGCTATAGAGTGAGAAATAATACCAAGTTGAGTCTTCTGTGTGGGGTTGATCCTTAATGTAAAGTGTGACACATATTACATTATTGAGTGTGATTTGGAAGTAGTAGAGACTTTGATGTGTGGAGTCCATAATTTATGTTATTATGGGGGTTTGCAGCACATGATTCAACCCTTTCATACAATAATTCAAAGCAGTTCATAGAAATTCTGACTTGTACTTCTTTTCCTGGGATTGGATGTCCAACCTTCCCCTTCTAAACATTTTCAAATGACTCAGGGAAAATATAAACAGGACTTTTCAAACTCGCTGTTTTCTGGAGCTTTTAGAAGTGTGGACTTAGGTCCATGTAACCTTCTTCCAAGTGTTAGCATGAGAAGGCCCAGGGCCACTGTCTTCTACATCCGCCATAGTTTGGTAGTAAGAGCTCTGAGTGGACTCAGACTCATAAGGGACAGAATGCCATCCTGCCATCCTGAGATTAAAGAGAATCTCTATATATGGTTTTGTACAAGCTCACAGCAAGCTTTTTGTAACCTACCTCTAAGCTATGGGTTTAGAATTAATTTTGCCTTGCAGTATGGTTTTTAAAATAATTCAATTGTGAACATGCCATTTTGTCTCAGTAGAAAACTCAGTAAAAGATAAGTGACATAATAGCTAAAAGTGAAAGCCCACATAGCCCTTATGGAATTAAAGTGAATGAAAAACTCAATACCAAACTAACAGTGAGTCAGGCTCTTCATTACTTTTCTCTCCATAAATTTTGGCAACCACAATTTATAGAGTTTAGAACAGCACCGATTACCCAATTTATGCAGGAGTTGTCAAAAGTGAAAAGAGCAATGTCCAATATTGGTTAAAAATGTCTAAAAGTAAACACATATTCATTTATTTTCATTACTGAATAATGTTTCAGAATGCAAATAAAAAACCTTGAATTGGCAGGTTTCTTTCATAACAACACTCATCAATATTAGAAAAACCACAGAAAAATTCATCATAGCCCTCCCTTCTCTTAGACAGTAACTTTTAAGGCACCTGAATGGATTAAATATTCAAACTGGTTTATCTAGATGCCCCTCATAAAGCATGAGCAAACTGACTATGGTTTTAGAGATCTCCGACAAATTAGGCTATTAAAAGTATGATTAAGGCAGATTTAAAACTAAGGTAAAATATTTTGTACATCAATTAAGTTAAATCAAACACTTTTTGGTATTTAAATATCAAACCTCAATTTTTCCATAAAAAAATAGATAAAAGGATTAAAACAAGTAGGAAATAAAATTATACAGTAGTTTTTTAAATTATGTTTTAATCTTTTATTTACTTTGTACAGGATCTTCCTGTGCAGCTCAAACTCACAGTGATCCTCCTATCTGAAGCCCCCTAGGGCTGGGATTACAGGCATGCACCACCATGCCCGGTTTCAGTGGCCCCATGACATGCCTGGGGCTTTGGGGTCAACACAGTAAGTGGTACCGGGGATCTAACCTGGATCCTTGCACAAGAGCTTAGGCTGCTGCAGTCCCATCATTATTTCTATACAATAAAAGTGAATACTTTTTAATTTAAAATTTGTGTTACATTTGATTAAATTACTATTTTATTTACTTAGACACAAAGTATTTTTTTCTTATATGTCATTGTAGAAAACTTAGTAACATTCTTAGGTGACTCATAGATTAATTTTAGATGTCAGACTGGATAAATGAGTGCTGAGGGAGGATATGAGAGAAACAGGGAGACGAGTACCTCGGTCTCAATGCTTGTGCTGATAAGTTAAACAGAAAGGTTGATGTCTAGCACATCGGCTCTGAATGGAACACTGAAATAGAACACATTTCTATAGTGATGACTAATAACTACTTAACTTTTAAAGTTCATAATTACTCAGGAATACTTTCAAGTGACAGAAATTCTAGGTAAGATGTTTGACAAATGCACATATTTTTTTCTGGGTAAGTGCCCAATGCACTTTCCTGGAAATCATTATGTGCGGTGATTATATCATTAATATTATTATTGACATTTAAAAATAACTTAGCATATCCTGTTTAGATGCTTTCAATTTCCTCCAAACAGTAGCTTTCACACACGCTTCTCATCTTTTTGCAGCTCCAGAAAAGCCAGCAGCCGAACTTAATACATTTTTAATTTTTTTTCAAATTCACACGTCAATATTCATCTACTGAATACAAGTTGTAAGCAAATTAGTTTTTTCTGTTAATATTTTATGTTATCTTTTAATTAAACAAGAGTGAGAAAATGCTTTACTCTAAAGTACTCTCGCACTTTACAGATTAAATTAAGGCTGCCTGCTTACTAGAATATAGTGTACCTGTTGCACCTTTGTTGGGTTTATTTACTTCTATGGAATTTTTTCTATTTCAAAATAAATGTCTAGAAGTCCACGAGATGACCTACTGTGTCCAGAGTTGTATTAGTTTCACAAGTGGACACAAGCTCAAGTTTGTGGCCTACTGAAGTTTCTTATTGCCTCCACAATGCACAACAACTGTAGAACATTCATCTTTTAATGTCCTTTTTCCTCTTCTATTACCTTTCTTTTTAGTTCCATATTAAGTGATGATTATTTGTGAGCTCTGTGATTTGATGTTTCTGCCTGGTATACATCCACCTAAGAGCAACTGGGAGCCTATGGGTGATCAGGAGTCTGGGTCTCTAGCAGGAAACGTAGCTATTACCCCACCTTGGGTTGGTGTGTTGTGGTCGTGCAATGGTCTGCTTTCTAACATTCTAACTGAGTTCTTTCTTCTGGAGAGTATTCTTCAAAGAGCTGCGGTGATCAGAGCTCCCCTCCTCCTAGTCTATAAATGAATGCATCTCATGCTGTATGTGTGCTCAGAGTGCTTCGTACGCCACCAACCCCTGTTCTTTCTTAGTGGGCAGTCGGGGTGATGTTCTCTTGTTGCATAGCAAAGAGGCAAGAGCCAAAATAAGCATATGGAGAGGTTTGTTTTCCTCCCAGGACTGTAGCGTGCTGATGTTTAGCTGACTGTTCTCAACAAATTTCATTTCTGCCTGGTCATGGACTTTTATTCTCATTAGTTGTACCCAAGAGCATTGACTTTCTACTTCCTTGAGTATGACCCCATGGATGTAGCCATTCTTACTTTTAGGAATTTCTAGAGCTGAAAGAAGTTTTCTGTTTGCTTTTTTTGTTGTTGTTTGTTGGTTTGTTTCCCTTTTCTTTGCCACCATTTTTGTCTTTTCTGCATTGATAGGTCTCTATCTGTTATCTGTCAAGGTCTCTGAACAGGGGGGCTATTGATAAACCAGTTTGGTAGCTGGCTCACAGTCCTGCAGAAGGAAAAGACCATGTGCAAGTAATGGGTAGAAATTCACTGAGAGCACTTTGTAAAGATGCAAGTATTAATAGGTGGTGGCCTTGTACCTGTACCACCAACCCCCTCCCACAGGCCCTCTACCCTTCCTTTCCCCCATGCTCATTGTCAACATTGGTAGCTGGGGACTGTGTGAAGCATTCCTTTCCCTGTAATTGAGCTGCCCTGGTTTATGTTCCAACATCCAAAGATCTACTTTGCTGGTAAATTAAAAGCCATCTGGACTGGAGAGCTTAGATAGATGATTTATTGTGTATTAGGATTGTTAAAATTAATTTTTAATTTCCCTGATACCTTATATAAATTAGGTTTCTGAGATGATGGAAAAATACATCAGAATTCTAGTAGCACCAAACTGAATTGAACTCTTTCTATTTCCTGGGGCTGCCTTGTGTCTATGTAAAAAAAAAAAATCTTGTTTACTTTCATGATTTGGCAAGATGCAGACAGAAAGCAGCTTTCAGCATCAGTGGTAGCAGAAAGAATACTAATAAGTGTTAGTCAGATGCAGTAAATTAAAAAATGTAATAATAAAGGAAAATTAAACTGCTGTGTGTTTGGGTGCTTATTCTATTACCATAAATCCACATTCTCATCTCTTCTCTGAAAAACTGGGGGTGTGGCGGAAAGCATTTGTGAAATTCTATTAGCCGTTTTACAAAATGGCTCCATTAAATGATCCACAATTGAGCTCCTAGCCTCCGAGGGTCCACCAAGGTGTGTGAAACATTTAACTCTAAGCTAGGGTGTGCATGTGATATCAGAGTTCTTAGGAAAGATCTACCCCAAATTCACCTTCGTATTATGTTTTGGTTCTCTGTCTGTCTGCCTTCTGTCTGTCTGTCTGTCTTTTTCTGCCTCTCTTTGCCTCTCTCTCTGAGTAAATAGTGATAATAGGCCCCAAGCCTCATACTAATTGGCGTGAAAAGGGTAGAAATTTATTAGCCCATCTTGCCACTGAAAGTTGATCAAAATATTTGAAAGACAATATTTTAGAGTGGAGCACAAGATGGTATTTTGTTGGCAAGTGAATAAATACAATGTTTTATTAACCAAGATTCATAACTGTGAGTGAGAATGCCTTCATCATCTTTTTAAAAAAACATTTTTATTCAAATTTACTACTGAATAATTTCTTCTGAAAGGAATGAACGCAGAGATATTATCAGACGTTAAGTCAGATATCCTAGGCTTTGAGTTTTGAATCTTCTTTCACTGTATTATGCCAGGAAGGTGGCTTTCCTTTCTCTTTGTTCAGTTTGTAAGGCACTGGAGACTGTGAAGGTCCTTTCAAATGAACATTCACCAAGTTCTGGCCCCCCTCCTGCGGCACACAAGTGGCCCTGCCAATTGGTGTGTGTGTCACATTATTCCCACCCTGCAAATGCTAAATACATTCAGACCTAACACTGCTCTTGCCAATGACCCCAATTTCCTAGAAACGTTATTATTTTACAGCTTGTGCACGTTGGGTCTTAAACCAACCTCCTACTCACAGAGAACTGTTAATTCCAAATAGTGCTTTGCAAAATATTATTTTAAAGTTCACTCACAGGCCTGTGTGAATTCTAGAGACACCAGTTGGATAACGTGGCCTCTGCTTTGAGGCTTCAGCTTGGGCTTTGATGTAGAGGAGCTCGTGCCACAGTGTGACACGACTACGTGCTTCCTAAGAGCTGGTGTCAGCTCCTGGGGTCCTCTCACAGAGATGGGGATAAATGATTAGACTGTTTAGTGCAGAAAATCATATACGCTATTTATGGAAGAAACTGTGCTTTAGTTGCTATTCAGATCTTCTCCTGTATAAGAGAATGCAGGACTAAAGAAACCGGAGGAAAGTAGTACTTGTCGACCACAGGAATTGGAAGCTTAGGTATGTTCAGCGGTTGTTTCCAAAGTGGCATTAAACATACGTCTGACTTTATTGTTGCTTTTTTCCCATTTTGAAGGAAGAATGGATGAGGAAAGCAAGCGCTGCTGCAAATGTTCTAGACACCCTGGAGCACTGTGGTAAAATCCTCTTCATGAACAATTGATGAGGGTAATGTAACCACCTCGTTTCAGGCCACAAATGACATTTCTCTCATTCCCTACTTCTCTCTCTTCCCTTTCCTCCCTCTTTTTTCTTCTTATCTTCCTTCCTAAGTTAATATATTTTTGAAACAGGTATAACATTGGATGACTTAAAAGTCAAGCTTTATAAGGTCAGCCAAGATCTCTCTTCTCCTTCTTCACCCTGTTCCCCACGTAGGAGGAATCATTTATTGGTGTCATATTATCTTTTCACTATTTCTCTGTGGGATACAAATAAACTAATCATAGCTCCATGGCACATGCAATTAATTCTCTACCGTTTTATCCAGTTCCTTTACCTTTTCACTGCCATTTTAAAAATCTCTTTAAGGCCATTTTTTATTAAAATGTGTTTTACAACACAGCATTTACATTTCTTGCTGGGGGTTGATACATACACTAAACACATTCATTTCCTTGTGTCTCCTCCCTCCACGCACCTCTTGGTCCTCTTCCTTAGTCTGTATATCTGTTTCCCTTCCTTGTCCAGAGCTGCTGCGTGCACATCATGTATTTAACCCTTTTCCATGCCCTACCACTTGCATCTCCACGTCTCTCCACCCAATTTCCTTTTGAGAAAGGATCTGCCTCCCTACTTCCTTTTATTTATCTTTTATTTTGCTCTTCATTTATATTCTGGATTTCTCATGTAAGAAAAATCAATGATATTTAAACTTGTGAGTCTGATTTATTTCACTTACTGTGGCAGTCACAAGGTACATCCATTTTCTTATAAAACGACTGACATCTTTATGCAGCTAGTACTCCATTTTGTATAAACGCTACATTTTCTTCTTCCATTCATCTGTTGTGGATGTAGAGGCCACTTCCAAAGTTTAGTTACTGTGACTTGCACTTCTATAGACAGAGCTATGCATGCACTGCTGTAATAGGAGGTCTTTAACTCAATTTTTTTTTTTTTTTTGAGAAATTTCCACACTGATTTCCAGAGTATTTGTACTAGTTTACATGCCCACCAATAAGAAAAAAAAGTGTTTTTTTCCATGCAGCTTGCTTGGTAGTTTTGTTGCTTGCTTCTTAATGATAGTCACTCTTTCTGGCGTAAGATGGAATCTCAGTGTTGTCTTAATGTACATTTCTCTTATGGCCAGCAATGTTGAGAATCTCTTCATCTCTTTGTGTGTTTATTGTCATTTGTTCTTCTACTATGAAGGGTCTGTTCATTTCATTTGCCCATTTTTTGACTGAGTCTTATTTTCAGGGTTTTTAAAAACAATTCTTTTCATATTCTAGATATTAGTTCTCTGAGGAATAGACTGCAATTTTTTCCCCACTTTGTAGGTTGTCTTCTCATTTTGTTAGCTGTTTCTTTTGCTGTGCAGAAGTCTCTTAATTTGTAGGATCTGATGTAATGATTCATGGTATTGTTTCTTGTGCAGCCAGTGTTCTGTTCAGAAAGTCAGTGCCTATGGCAACAACTTTGAAAGTTTTAGCTACTGTGGTTTGTCATCGAGCTGCTTAATTGTTTCTGTTTAAACATTTAGCTCTTCAGTCCATTCAGAGTTTAATTTAGTACATGGTAAGAAATATGTGTCTAGATGCAGTCTTCTGGAGTGGATAACCAGTTTTCGGAGCACCATTTTTTAAAAGGTTATTTTTTTTTTTTACCACAGTTTATGTTTTTCACCCCCTGTATCAAATATCCAATCATTGAACATGCTTAGGGTTGTCTCTGCATTTATTCTTTTCCATTGATCCTTATATCTGTTTTTGTGCCAGTAACATGCTGGGTGTTTGTTTATTTGTTTATTTGGTGGATCACAGTAGCTTGTAACACATTTGTGACTGTAATGCTTTTCCCTTTGTTCTTTCCACCCAGGATTGTCTTTGCTATTCTGGATCATGACTGATTCCATGTGAATTTTAGGATTGTTTTCTCCAGTGTGAAGAAGAGCCACACTGGAGTCTTGATTGGGACTGCATTAAATCTGTATATCAGTTTTAGAAGTATGTCCATTTCGCCGATACTGGTTGTGCCTCTTGGAATTGGGGACATTTTTCTATCTTCTGATGTCCTCTTTAATCTCCTTTAACAGTACTGTGATTGTCTTTGTAGAAGCCTCACACTTAGGTTAGTTTCTAATTATCTGATTATTCTTGGTGCTATTCTCAATAGTATTTTTTTCCCTAATTTCTTTCTTGTAGGTAAACTTTTAGTGTATAAAAAGGCTGTTGATTTTTTGTGTTGACTTTGTATCCTGCCAAAACTGAATTTGGTTATTCTGCATTTTTTGGTGGATTTGGGGGGTGTTCTATGTAGAGTCATATCCTCTGCAAATTATGAAAATGTGACTTGTTTCTTTCATAATCTCCTCCTTTTCTTGCCTAATTGCTCTTGGTAATGTTTTGAGTACTGTGTTGAACAGGAGTGCACATCTCTGTCTCATTCCTGATTTTAAAGTGGATGCTTTCAGTCCATCTCAATTCAATATGTTGCTCTCAGTAGCTTTGTCTTGAATGACTTTTTTAAAAATGTATTTGGTCATTATAGGGTTTCACTACACAGCTCAGACTCGTAATGATCCTCCTGCTTTCAGTCTCCTCAATTCTGGGATTATAGGAGTGTGCCACTATGCCAGGACTCTGGCTGGGGCAGGGCTGGCGTGGCACGTTGTATTGGAAATCGAGCCATGGTCCCTGCACTTGCCTAAGTTTGTCTAAGCTTGACTAAGCAGGTGCTTTAATCAGCTGAGCTAGCTCGCCTGCCCCGTCCTGAATGACTTTTGTCAGATTGAGATAAAAGTTGTCTTCAGTGTTCTTATTATGGATAGATATTGGATTTTGTCAAAAGCTTTCATATGACTATTGAGATAGTCATATGAATTGTTGTTCTTGCTTCTGTTTATGTACTGTAATTATTGGTTTGTATATATTGAACCCTTCTTGCTTCTCTTGGATGAGGTCTTCTTATTCATGATGTGCGATCTTTTAAATAATTCATTGCATTATATTTGCCATTTGTGTGTGTGTGTGTGTGTGTGTGTGTGTGTGTGTGTGTGACTGAGGTTTGAACTCATGACCTTGCACTTGCCAGGCAGACACTTGTGCCATGGAGCTATCTCCCCAGCCCCACGTTTGACATTTTATTGTTGGAGATTTTTCACAAGTATTCACTGGAGAGATTGGTACATAATTCTCTTTTTGATACTTAAATGTAGTATAAACACATAATACTTGTTTCTTTGCGATTGGTTTATTACTCATAGTATAAGGTCATTAAGGTTCATTCATGTTGTAATATATCAAAATAGCCTTCATTTTTAAGACTGAATAATGTTCCTTTTTTGGGGGGTACTGGGGATTGAACTCAAGACCCTGAACTTGCCAGGCAAGCACTTATTCTACTGAGCTATCTCCAAGACCCCATCCATTCTATGTATAATTCATGTTTTTATTCATTGACAGGTCCTTGGCTATCTTTTGCCTTTTCTCCATTGTGGAGAATGTTATTTTGAAAATGGATGTATAACTGTGTCTTTAGGACTCTGTTTACAATGTTACTTTTTTATTTTATTATTTTACTTCTTTGCATCCTGTACTTTACTTGAGAAGTTTTTCATTTCCTGTATTTTTCTGGTTTTATTCTGTTCTGTTTGCAGATAGATATCTAGCGGTGCAGTCCAGGTAGGCCTTGAGCTCACTACATAACCCTGGCTGTCCTTTAAATCAAATCCCCCTGCCTTGGCCTTCTGGGTGCTGTGACTCCAGGCATGCACTCCCATGTCTCAGCTTCAAAGATTTATCCATTTTATAAATATTTTTCTAAAAAATGTAGGGCAAGTAAGATAGCTCAGTGGACTAAACACCTGCTTAGGCAAGTGCAGGGACCAGGGTTCAATCCCAGGCATCATATGCCACACCAGCCCTGCCCCCAGGCACAGTGAAAGAGCTGCTGAGACCAAGCATGGTGGCACAAGCCTGACATCCCAGTGCTGGGGAGGCTGAAAACAGGAGGATCACTATGAATCTGAGCTGCAGCATGAGATCCTGTACCAAATACATAAAAAAGATATCTATTGCATTAGTTTTGTTCATTTTCGCTTAATGAATAGATCTATTCTTTCAATTACTTTTATTTATTTTCTTTCTCATTTCTTAGTAAAATGTTTGTTTTATTTTTGTTGTGCTTTCTTAATGAAACTATTACTAAATGGGTTCATCTTCTTGTGAATATGCCTTAGAAATAATCTGTAGGTCTTGATCATGAGAATTTTCACTATACTTCTCTTCTATAAGCCTGAAATTTTGAAATATTTTTCTAGTTTCATCTAAAGTTTATTTAACAGCAACT
>PVKN010023362.1:0-14835 GCA_004027915.1 Capromys pilorides | reverse complement strand
TGAGTCTTTTGTAACTGCTATTCTGATGTTAACATTTAGCAAAAGCATATTCTAAAAACTTACTATTTTAATTTAATTCACATACATGGGCTCAATTCACAAGCCTTTTGAATTCTCATACTACAGTCAGAAAAGTACAGACATGAAAAAAAAATCTCTGGAATCAATCAAATCTTTTGTGGATGTAAGAAGATATAATTCTTTCTCTTAAAGAAGAGATAGGTAAACTAATTCATTTGAAAGCATTTACTAATCAGGCTACAGAAAATATAAGACTTACTTATAAAAAATTAACTTCAATTGAGTTTATATTTATAAAAAGTTCAGTAATGAATCCAACATTCAACTTTTTTAATTTTAACTGACAAAGTCAAATGAATACATCACCTATAAATAATTATAAATATGGATAAAAGCTGCTTTAAAAATAAACCATTTTAAGGGCTGGCCAGATTGCTCAGCAGACTGAAGTGCCTGTTTAGGTAGAGCATAGCAGCCAGGATTTGATTCTCAGTGTGCTGTGCCGGCCCCGCCCCCAGGGGAGCCCTGAGAGGGCAACTGAGACGGGGCATGGTGGCATGGACCTCAGACAGGAGGATCACTATGAGTCTGAGCTGCATAGTGAGAACCTGCATCAAATAAATTTTTTCAAAGATTTTTTTAAAAATTTAAATCCATAGTTAATATTAGATATATTTTCAATTCTTTAAAGGCATTTTAAAGGCTGAGAAAATGTGCAGTAGCAATTCACTATTGACAATAACCCTTCAATACATCTCTCATGATTCATTTATTTATTCATAGCCTCCACTTCGAACTTTAAAGCTATAAACAGATGGTTAAATGCCTTTAAAGCTGAGAGCAAACATGCCAGAAGCAGAAAGCACCAATCCTAACATCCACTCACTCTTAAGAGCACAGAATAGCCTACATAGTTTGCTCCGATGTAGGCTAATGTGCATACAAAGATTTTATATGTGCTGAAGAACAAAACATTCTGACCAAAGTACATGGTGTGCTTATACAGACGGGAAAGCTGGTATATTCTGCTGAGAGATAGGGCACCTATGACAGTGAGAACAAGCTGGAGAACAGCAAAGTGAAAAGCCGCCTGTTTCCCAAGGGGCACATCTACGCAGCCAAAGAGAACGGAGCTGAACACACAGAGGGGCAGAAAACATAGACGCTTCTCCCGCAACATGGACTCAGAGGCCCTATGAAGCCAGCCAGCCCGACTTCCCACCTGCAGGAATCACTAGAGGAGAGGAGGAAAAGCTGCTTTAAGGAAAAGCTAGAAAGAAGGCTACCACCCCGCCGACCAAAAGGCTCTTACGGCTTCCAGATCCACCTACTTCAGGCCTCAGCTTCAGCCACTGCTACTTCTCACCAGTGTTCCTGGGGCAGCCCTGACGTCCCCAGTGCCTGTCCTCCTAGGCTCCAGGCTCTAGCAGCCAGGCTTTCACAGACAGACACAGCCCTCTGTGCAGGTCTCCTAGGGCTCCCCGTCCCTCGGGATGAAGGCAAACGCGCAGCCTAACTCAGGAGACTGGTTTCCCTTTCCTCTCCGCCACCACCTGGTCCTACTCCCACACCCAGACACTGAGCTGCAGCCCCACAACTGCTCCCTCGCTATTCCTGATGCCATGACCTCGTGGACCACAGTATGGCCTCTAAGCTGAGGCTCGTGCTCGAGGGTCAATATCCCCACCCCTGTGGACGGGGCATCAGGAGAGGGCATTTCTTTACTGAGTCCTTCTCAGTGACAGATGCAGCCCTGACATGGTGCTCCCATCACCTTTGCCTGATTTGTTGAGTCATTCTGGTCATTGCCTTACTTGATGTAGGGAGTGGTAGATCTATTCAGGGCCAAGAGCGGAGTTTCACAGTGGCCATGCCTAAGATAGACTATTCCCCAGCTGTGTGACTCCACAAGGGACTTAACCTTTGTGGGCTTCTGTTTTCTCCCCAGGCTTCTCGCTAGGTCTATTTTTATATTACTTAAACATGTATGAGATTCCCTTACTTCTCTTTATCATATATAAATATTCTATACAATAACTGGTAGGTGGAGCCATAAACTACATTTCTCTGCCCTTTAACAAGTGAGGCGAGTGGGCTAAGGGGACAGCATTAGCATTTTACGGCTATAGATAGAAAATAAAGAAAAGATACGTTTCCCAACTCTTAAGAATATTAGCTTCTCAGTAGCATGAGACCACACACAGCAGTAAAATCGAGTGCTCCGCTGGCTCTGTAGAGGCAGACGAACTATGATTGGAGTGGCTGTGAGGGACTGAAGCCAAACTGGCCCTTAGACCAGACCTAGAAAATGAGGTGAAGATTTGGACAGAAACAAGTTCCTGCAAAAAGCACAGCGTGAGGAAGACACAAGTGTGGAGCCAAGAAGCAAAGCCGCCTGACAGCTGCAAAGGCCGAAAACTCAAATCCTACAGGACCAGGCAGAAATGCGAAGGACGGAGGAGGGTCCGGAAAGCTGGTAGCCCAGCGTCAGCAACCCCAGGTGCTCGACACAGCCTCTCCTCTCTGCTGAGAGAGGCAGCCCGGAGCCCTGGGCTACACTGGGCTCTAGTGTTTCTACCCCTCAGCTAGGAAAGAAAAGGGTGGAGGGAGATGCTGGATCTCCTGCTTTCCCAAAGAAATCAAACCTCAGGATCTTTATGTAAACACTCCCTCTGTTGACTGTTCTTGGCAATAGAGCTAACTTTAAAATCTTAAAAATTGGAAAAGTAGTTCCTATCTAAGTCAATCTATAAATGAATCTGCCAACTATGCTGTCATGATGATAATGTAGGTAAAGGGATCGGGGGGGGGGGAAGAGTGGGGATGTGCAGTGCTGGGAACTGAACACAGGACCCTTGCACCAAGCGATAGGCCTTTTTAGGGTGCCTAGCCTGGACTCAAACTTGCCATTATCTTGCCTCAGTCTCCCACAAAACCAGTACTATAGGCATGGACTGCAACATCTAGCTGTAAAGCCGAAAGTTTACCTTGAATATTTCAACATACATTATGTGACATTATGTTGTGATATCACAGTCCAGGTGCTCAGCTGGCCTTCCAATGAAGAACGCTCAGTGCTGGGGCACAGGGGCAAAGCACTTGAGTCACGGTCCCAGGAACAGCTGCTACAAGTATCCTACTATCTGTATCTAAACATAGATTAAGTAGGAGCCAGGTGAAATATCAAAAAGGAGTTATTAATAGGAAAACAGTAACCTACAGAACAGCATGATGCTATAAAAAGTTTTTCCTGGTAAAAATAAAGATTTTCAGCACACACAGAGTAGATAAAACACTTAAAATATTCTTCCCATCCTTTCATGAGTGAATGAAAGAATCCAATCAGGCTCAAGTACAAACAATATCCAGTGCTATGTGTATGTGAGTGCTTGATGTCAAATAGAAAGGTGAAAGAAAACTGCTGGGACTGGGAACAGGCATACCACAGCCCAGCCTCATCTAGGATTTGGCCTGTGGGCCTCAAGTGAGTCTTTCTTGCACCTACACAAAAGGAGAACAAGAGTTTTCTGCAGTTCATGGAGTAAATCAACTGTTCAGGGGCTTGGCTTGCTTGCTACTAAATGGAAATATTAGTTTGAAAATCAATTTCCTTAAGCCTAAGAGGGAGTTATTTCTAGAGTACCTACGACTGTCTTTTAACTGTAACCTGAGTGTCCATGGGGGGTGGGCGGAGTGGGCACTGGGTCAACTCAACACTTGATTAGAGACTAACAGACTCAATCGTTGATAGTTCAGAGCTTTCTGAAATATACCTAGAGTGGGCTAATATGGGCAGTGATCCTTACAGAGGTCCAAGTGGCTGGGTGGGAGGAGAGGCCTCCTTTGGAGGCCCCTGAGAGTTGGTGGGTGTAGGCAGCCTCTTTTTTCCAAGCAATGTGATTTTATGAAGCTGGAAGCATAAGACGAGACTGCTGAGGAGCCTAAGCAGAGGAGCCAAGAAGCAGAGAAGGGAACGCATACCAGATCAATTAGCAATCAGGACTGCTCCGGCTCTCTCCCCAAGGAAGAAATTGGGGAAAGTATCTGCATCTGTTCAAAGAGGGAATGGGGCTGGGAACAAGCATACCACAGCCCAGCCCCATCCTGCAATCAACAGGGCCAGTGTTCACACAGACTCTGGAGATGGGAAGCACTACACTAATTCCCAGGGAAGCACAATGGTGTAGCAGGCATTGCACTTGGGGAAGAAAAAAAAAAAAAAAAAAAAAGGATGAAATAACAAAGACTAAATGAATTGCCAACAAACACACGGCAAGTACTGAGGGTCAGAATGAAATCCACAGGCCTTCACAAAGGGAGGTAGCCACTGCACCCCAGTCTCCTTTCAGAAAAAGTCAGAGTAGTTTTTTCTGCCGAAAAGGAAATCCAAAGTAAAGTAAGGAGAGTTAATATTCCACGACTACTAAGCTCTTTCTTGAGTAAGGATCAAATTGTGATTACTCAACTGAGAAAAACTAGCTTGAAGTTCTTTAGTTAATCCTAAATGTTATATATTTGTATCGTCAAAAACAATCCCTTTATAACTTGGCTTGATTCCGTGGGCTTCCCACTCGTAGGAGACTCTCGAGACTTCTTTGGGAACTGAAAGACACTGCTCACCCACACCGAGCAGCATCCTCAGCACTGCAGTATCCAGAATCCCACGGGTTTCCACAAATCCTGTACCACCGAGAAGCCTACGAAGACCAACACCGTAACTTAAATCATGCTAACTGCATGACAATGGTGCAGAGCAGAAGCAATGCTGCCTTAATCCTGTTAGAAACAGACTACAGAAGTGTTTCTGTAACTGTGTGCTTCAGTCTTCTCCTGCTGTGCCTGCTCTAACTAGCACACAAGTCAGCGGTGCCGCACCAACTCCTCATCAGCGTGCCACCACGTCCGGTGCAGCGCAGGCTCCGCACTGCAGGCTGGCACCACTGGGACTTACAGTCCTGGCCTTCCAATGACAGCCAGCATGGGGAAATATAGTAAATACACTGTTACATAACCTGAACAACATGAGCAGAACAAGTACACCCATGGGCCCAAGACACCACGTTCGGAACTGTAAGTGCCATCTTTGCTGGAATTCTACCCATTTTCTTAGCAAAAGAAGGCAAGCACCATGCAGAAGAAGCCACAGTTTTTGCAGTTACACAATCAGAAGCGAGTCTCTTCAAATGCAATGCAGTCTACTTATTCCAATTGCAGTTCTGATCATAAGAGCACTGGTCAAAGGCACCTCACCCCAGGCCGTAATTCAGACACTGGGCTACTACAACAGGTACTGTGTCTTGACAGTTATAATGCTTACCCAACTGTCACATAGTTTGGCCAAATGTTGTGTGTTTAAATGGCCAAGTCCTTTCTCAGTTTTATTTTTAATTCAAATTAACTGACTGATTGATTGATTGATTGTGCCTGGTTTTGGTGGCCGGCTCAGGGTTCTAGGCCAGTTTGGCATGCAGTAGCAGGGATCAAACCAAGGTCCTTGTACTTGCCAGGGAGGAGCTTAAGTTATCTCCCTAGCCCTTCTCATTTTATTGTTTTAACTATATAATTAAAACCAAAACAACATCTACCAATTCTTATTTTTATTTTTGAATTAAACAGGAGAGATTTTTCACTTTCCGGGAGGTTTGGCGTCATCAAAATGTCATCAGAGATCCAAGCATCAAAAGCCATGTCTGAGTGGACACAAGGAGGCTGTGCCCTGCTGCAGCCTGCCAGGAAGCCCACCGCAGAACCCTGTGCGAGCTAGCAGCGGCACCACCTCAGAAGAGGCAGAGGACGCCCAGAGTCCAGGCAGAGGCCGTACCTCTGGCACTAGTGCCCTGCTCAGCAGAAATCTGCACAACCCAGGGCAAGTTCAGAACGTAGAGCCCAGGAGGCCAAGTCAAGGTGGGATAAAACCTGGGACAGCAGCCACCAACAAGTCACTGGGTCGATTTCCTTCTTGAAATAATGCTACTATATTCCCAAAAGCAGTTTTCCGTTATTACCGTGGTATTTCAGCACAGCCATGAATGTGTGCCCAACTATCACAGGGCCAAGCAGTGACACATGTGGTATATAGCCAACCATCTTTAAGACCAAAGGAAAGAGGTCAGGCAGCAAGGGGGAGGGCATAGTGACTCCAGAGGAGCCAGGCTTGGACCCTGACGAGGCTCTCTGGAATCAAATAGCCCAGAACCTAAGTCTCAGTTATAGTCCCTGCTAACCTCTTTGCTTCTTTGAGCAACAGCTTTTTAACTTTCCACGTGTGGAACGCAGATACCAAGGTTCTACTAGTCTACTAGTTGTTGAGGACCACCCAGCATCCAAGCCCCTCTGGTTCTACCAGGATGGTGGTGCTGTCTGCCAAGCCTCCTGGGATGGATCTTTGGCTCCTCTGCTCAGCTTCAGTAGCTAATGGTCTACAGCTCTGCCCCAGCACTGGTCTGTGAGATCCTAGAGCTCAAGTCCATGTGCACAAGTTTTCCTCCTACACACAAAACCCACCTGCTGGGACCTTTTGATTTCCACTCCCCTTTCTGTATGAGAACTGCTATGAGCAGGTGATCCTCAAAGCAAGAGTAGCCCAAGGTACTGCCCACTATATTGGCACTGCTAAAAAAAAAAAAAGCAAGAGCCATTGACTTTTGCAATATGACTGTGTCTCTGCCTGTAACTCTGAATTCACTGACCAAACCTCTTGTTCCAAAGGTAATCAAATGTCTTTGTTGCTTAATCCCCTGTAATACTGTACCCAAAGGCTTTGTAACTCATAAAGTCTCCTATCTTTCCCCCATACACCCAAACTGCTAAGAGTTAACCACTGTATCAGAGGCCAAAGTTATTGCAATCCCCAAAATGACTTAGCCAAAATGACAAGGAAAACAGTTTAACATGCAGTGCAATTTCAGATTTAATATGGTTCCAATATTAAACATGGATTTGAAGCCAAAGCACAAATCAAAACAAAGACAGAAGCATCTCAAGGGGTTGGGGGGGAAGAACACATTGCAAGAAAAGTCTAATTTACTTTTTTGCCACGAGTTGCTACATGGAGAAACGCAAAAAAACTCAAATGGGCCGGTGAGATAGCTTAGCAGACCAAAGCGCCTACTTAGGCAAGCGCAGGTACCTGGGTTCGATCCCCAGCACCACATACCAAGCCATCCCCACCCCCAGGTCACGCTGAGCCAACCACCGAGTTCTGGATGTGTGGTGCACAGCCGTAATCCCAGCGCTGGGGAGGCTGAAAATAGTAGGATCATGAGAGTCCAAGCTGCATAGTGAGACTCTGTAACAGTCAAATACACTTTAAAAACTCTAACAGAACAATGCACTTGTAGGAAAACAGGACAGAGAAGAATCTTCAGTATTCTAGTCAAGGTCCTTGCTGTTCAGCGTGAGTCCACAGACCAGAACCATGAGCATCATCTGGGAAGTGCTACGAAATGGAAGATCCAGTTCTCTCTCCAGAGCTGCTGGTTCAGAATCCTCATCATAGTGAGAACACACATAGATTATGTGCACATGGAAATTGCTGATGCTTCCTAGCAGGTCCTAAGCCCCATTCAACATGCCTAGAATACCTCAAGACACAGCCAGCTCGTCAGCTTCCTCTTTCACTGCTCAGATGAAGAGAATCCCAGGGGTGAAGTGGGCATAGAGGCTAAGCTCTGCTGGTGCCTGCTTGTGTCTCCCATGACGTGGTAAGCATTAGGGCAGTGCAAGGCCAAACCCAAATCACATCTCACATGGCGTTGTCTGGCCCAGTGGTTCATCACTGTGTCTAACATGTCCGGCAAAACATAGCTTATATCTGGATGATCCCCCCAGAGCCTCATGCAATCACAGACAGGGTGTTTGGAGGTGGGTGGAGCGAGAGTGTGCGATGCTGGGACCAAGGATGAGACCCTATGATAAAGGGCACAAGTGCTACCTGCCCTAAGAGGGGGCTGCTTGGACAAGACATAAGGGACAGAGAGTGGGCCCAAGGGACAGAGAGTGGGCCCTTGCTCATCCTCCGTTGCTTGCTGTGGACACTCTTGCTGTCTTCCGCCTGCTGTGAACTGCTTCTCCTCCGCAATGACCCTGAGCCACCTGATTCGGACTGAAACCTCACCAAGTTGTGAGCCAAAGCAAGCTTTCCTCCTGGAACTTAGAGTACTGGCATTTTGTCTCAGCATGAGAAGAGTAACTGAGACGAACATACTGAGGTTTTTATAGAATCTTTTTTTATATGAAAGTCATTTATAATCACAATTTTTCCTAACTGTCCAACAGTAACAGCTGCTCAAGGGAAATGCTATGGCCCAGAAAGAGAAGCCGGGGGCAACTTGCAGCACAGTTGTCCCTTCTCTCCCAACTATAAAAATCTCTGATAAATTGAGGATGATAGCATTATCTTATCAGAGCAACAACCTTGAATCTGCTCATCTCTTAAGCAAATTAGTAAGTATGTTGGCACCTGATCTATTGTTAATAATCAATTACTCACATACCACCTGTCCTGCTTGGGAGAAAGCCTGATAGTGCAAGAACGGACAGAACCCAACAGGGTGCCCTGACACCCTTCTTTGTCACGCAATCCCCTTTGCCCCTTATCAAGTGCCTGGCTTGCCTTTTGCTTATTTCTGCCTGCAAGTGGTGATCGATGGCCTCACTGGCTCTACTCCCTGCAGCACCCACCCACAGCACCTCATTGGCTCTACTCCCTGCAGCACCCACCCACAGCACCTCATTGGCTCTACACCCTGCAGCACCCACCCACAGCATCTCATTGGCTCTACACCATGCAGCACCCACCCACAGCATGATCCTTGGAGCGTGCGTGGTCAGAAAACACAAGCTTTGGTGTCTCCTGAGTGGCCCTGGAGGGTTACTCAACAGCTGCCCTAACAAATGCATGTTCCCTACTGATTGACAAGAGACAACAGTCCTAACTGTTTCTACAACACTACAGAACAGCCATTTCATAGCATTTCCTGATACTGAAAGACGGAAATAAATTAGAGCGTATCATTTTGTTCTTTTACGAAGAGATTCTTACCTTCAAAGGCTTGCCTCTTGAGTTATATATATATATATCCCCAGCCCTCATCTGGGTAGATGCATGAAACTGCCGTCAAGCTCCCTCCAGCATGGCTGGGCGGCTGGAATCCCAGCCAGTGGGGCTGACGGTCCCAGGCAAGGCCCCAGCTTTCTCAGCTCCAACAATACAATGATATATGTGCTCCAGAGATCACTAACAGAGATCTTTCTATTAAATATGAACATTACTGTGAACAAAGGAAAACAGGTAATTCCCAAATGATAAATCTATCTATTCCTCCTGGACTCCTAGTTGGAGAGGAAGGTTTTCAAGATGCTCTAATGAAAGTAGCCAAGAAGAGAGGTAACAGGCTTAACCCCTACCCCACACCTGAGACCATCCTCTTGAATGCTTCAAAACAGACTGAGGATGCCTTGTGGTCACTCAAAACACTTTTAGGTTATATAGGTCCTTAGAGACCATGCTGTCAATTTTCCTTACTTTACTCCTGAAGAAGCTGAGCCCTGGTGCAGCTGAACTATCAAAAGGTAGAGTTAAAAATCATATGGGGGCGGGGGTAACTGAAAGTGAATTCTGAGGGTATCCGAGAGTGTTCTGCCTTGATGACCTTTAGAATGACTTTGCATACAGTCCTAAGTCCCTTGTCCGGGAGACCTACTCTGCTGAACTGCCGGAGCTGCTGGGTAGACCGTATCACAAGGCAATGTCACTTCCTAAGCCAGAGCTTGTCTCTGAACTCAACAGAGTGCTGCACTGGCCATATCCACGAAGACAGGCAGGAGCAACTTAAACCCAATATTATTAAGTTTAAATTTTCAATACAATATTTATATACCTGCAGGTGGGCTTTTTCATACAAATCCCTACTTAACTAGCTCCACTATCAAAAGCTTCCATTAGACCACAACAGCCCATCTGTAACCCTGAAAGAGACAATCGCCATGGGAGATGATTACAATAACACAATTCCAGTTGTCACAAGTATTTAAAGAAAAAATTGACACCACTAATGCAAAGCTGTGAGAAAGCTTAGGTGAGGATAACATAATATTCAAAGAATCTACGTATTTTTAAATCCATTATAAAACAATTATCATATTTAACACTCCTAGCACGAAAGATCACTCAACTAAGACAATCATACTTAAGTTCTGTTGCTCAGCATTACTATAACCCACACTTACTACACAGCCAGAGGTTCATTAATTCACTCAATAACTATTTACCAAGCGCTCTCTCGGCACCATTTCCAGGTCTAAACACTGAGACTAACTGACGAAGAGAAACCCCTGTCCTGGTGGAGCTAAGATTTAAGTCAGAGCCGTGGAAGGGAATTAGTAAACACAGATAATAAGCAAAACGACTAAGTGCCTCATATCGCACTGGTTCCCAGACTTTCCTGCGCATCAGACTCAGTGGGAGGCTCGCTGGCAGCCCCGCCTCCACTGCTGCTCCTCAGGTCCGACAGTCCTGGGCTGCTGCTCTGCAGGCACACCTCCAGGACCCTGCGCAGAGCTTGCCAATGTACGTGGCCAGGAGAAGGAGAGCGGGGCACGAGAAACAGGCAACAGACGCTGGCAATACACCACACGATGACCCGGAGGGCTCAGTAACGGGCTGGCTGAGCCAAAATCTGAGAACAGGTAAGGCCCAGGTAATTCCAGGCAGAGGGAACAATCTAGGCACAGATCCTGAGGCAGAATAGGCAAGGCGAGGACCTCTTTTGGAGCTCAGCAACAGAGAAGAGGCAGCAAAGGAGAAGGTCAGGAGACAAGGAGAGTGCCAATGCTGTAAGGCCCAGCCAACCACCTGAAGGATTCTGTCTTCTGAGACAGAAAGGGATGGATAAGTTTTCGGAAAGGGATGTGTCTTAGTTACTTTTCTCCCACTGCTAGGACAAAATTAAACACCCAACACCCAGAATTAAAGAAGGAAAGGTTTATTTAGCTCAAAGTTAATAGAAATTTCAGTCCATACTCAGTTGGCTCCAAGGCAGAGCAACACATGACAGAGGGCAGCCTGTCATGGCGGCAGAAAACATCAAAGTGCAAAGGCAGGAGCCGCAAGCTGGGTTCTCCAGTCCTTACATTTGTATACAGATTGTCTGCCCCAGGGAAGGTGTAGCACTCACAGCTATAATCCCAGCACTGGATCATGAGACTGCATGAGGCTTTGGGGGGACAACTAGACACAAACCAAACAGGATGACACAAGTCAACTTGGTTCAACAGTGTCCCTCTGGATGTTGGGGACAGAACAGATCACAGAGGAGCAAAGGCAGAAGATGAGGATACTTAGGCGGTAACCAATACGATCCAGAAAAGAACACACAACAGTGCCCTCATGGAGCATGCTGATGGCAGTAGGATCACTGAGGAGTGAATAGGACAAGGGGTATGCGGGAAAGACAAGAGTCTAGGGACACGAAGGCTCCTGGCCTGCACAGCAGAAGGATGGTCTTGCCACTAGAAGAAGCAGGAAATACTGTAAGGAGACTGTTGGGAGCATATAGGCCATCCAGTTCTATACACAGCTGAAAGGACATGTGCTACAGGTGACAGAAGCCACCACCAGCCAAGCACTTCGATGAGAGAAAAAGCTAAATTTATGCTCAGGGGTATTTGGTTTGGACGTCATCAGGAGTACACTTTGTACACAAAGGTTAAATACATGAAATGTACACACATCTATCACTATTGAAATTTCCTAAAACTCTATAATCCATGTGCAATAAATGCAGCACCTTATAAGTTGTTAATGATCACAATCATTCCTATTTCTCAAACATATTGATAACTTAGCCCCAGGACAAACTATTGAACTAGTCTGAATGTGGCTAACTTGAATTCTCCAAAAATAAGCATTTTCCTCCATACACACAAACTCTGGACATTAAATTTTTACAGCTAACTTTGGTTACACGTTTGCTCCATTGAACTGCAAGCTCCACAGCAGGAGACGCAGTGTCTCCAATGCTTACTAAAGCGTCAGCTCAGGGGAGGGCACCTAGAGCACAGGTGAATACACACCTGGCAACTGGTCACTCAGGCACACTGACCCCAGCCCCCACCTAACTCTCATCTTTTCACCAGGGAAGGGGCAGGCTATATAAGAAACTGAGAACAGAAAAGCAAAAGAAAATATAATCAAGAGAAGAACCAAGTTTAAATGGGGTGTTTTCAGCGTAAAAACTTGTCTGTTTTACCTGGACCACTGTGGTTTCTGATAACATCTGGAACGAAACTTAATACTGACATTCAAGGCCCTTAATTAAAGGAAGGAAGGCAAGAAAGAACAGAAGCAAGGAGGCAGGAAGGAAGAAGAGGAGCAGGAGAGAGACAATCCCGGCTGCCCTGGGCCCTCCTAGACACGGCCTTCACACTGAGCCCTGAGCCCATTAGGCTGGGCACACACAGCCGAGGACGAGCGCCAGCAGCAATTCTTTGGTGCAAGGTAAGTAGTCTCTCTGGGGCTCACCCGGTAAGGCTTGCGAGTGGCAGCAGAGACATCTGCTAGCAGCTGTCAAGACACAGAGGGCCAGCGAGATGGTTCAGCAGTCGAAAGCACCTGCTTAGGAAAGCTTAGGCAACTGCTGGAACTGTGGTTCGATCCCCAGCACCACATGCTGCGCCAGCCCCAGGGCAGGTTAAGCTGGCCATAATAATAATAATAAATACTTTAAAATTGTTTAAAAAAGCATGGAAAGCTGCTTAAGATCTTCCCAAGCTTCCAGAATGGACTGCATTCCCGGTTCTCACTAGAGGCTTCACCAAAAGCCATCATTTGTCAAGATCCCCAAAATTACTCTGCTACACTTATTCACTGAAGCCAAGAAAGAACTGTGAGACTTTTATCATAATCCAGTCAACCACAATTCACACAAACTATTCCTGATACAATTGTGGTTCACTCTCCAGCACTTCATGACCCCCAGGAATTTTAATTTCCCTGCGGGGTACGCTACTGACTGAGTATGCTAACCACCCTCAAACGCATGGTCTCTACCTCTCTTCCTTATTAATCATCTCATTGTCTGCTGAATAACGTTTGTTGAAAATCTTTCAGCCTTAAAAATACACACTATATATGCCTGATAACGTTAAATATTTCTACTTCCCTGTCTGTTAAGCTGACACACACATACACTGCTATAGTTGAACTTACAACTATGCCCTACACCTGAGCCCTCTGCCATTGACAGCTGCGTGTACGTCTCCCCTGGTGAGACAAGGCATCTCCAGGTGTCCACTCTGTCACCGTGATCACGGTTCCTGGGCACCTGCCATGAATCGGGCACTCACCGGGGCTGTAAAGGTGCACGAAAGGGTCCCCACCTCTGAAAGGGGTCCAGTCTGGAGGAAGAAGGGAGTTCCACGTCAGCACAGGGCCACAGGGTGGTAGCAGGGCGTGCACAGCACTTTTACGCTGCTAGAATGAGGGCCTTGTCCCAGTGAAGGCGGAGGTAGCAAAGGGAAGGACTGACAAGTTTGCCAAGGAATAAATTCCCTCTGTCCAGAGAGATTAAGTCAGTGAAATCTAGCAAAGGGCCCAGGAAGGAGAAGCCAGAAGCTCCGAAGATCCCACGAGCAAACGGTTCCTCCTCTACCATTACTTGGGAGCTAGATCTTTATTCAATGATCACAATATTGGGTTTATTTTTATTAGTACACATATTCAATACATGATGATTATACATATCATAGGGAGGTGGCACATGCACTATGGACTAACACATCTTAACTCTTTTTTTTTTTCCCCAGTATTGAGAATCAAACCCAGGACCTTGCACTTGCCAGGTGGGTGCTGGTGCTGCTGAGCCACATTCCCAGCCCTAATTCTTTCCATGTCTCCTTCCCTTCCTTGCCTGCTCCTCCCCCTCCATCTCTTGGTCTCCTTCCCCTGTGCAAAACGTCTCTGTTTGGTACTAGTTATCGCTTATTTTGCTCCTTCATTTACTTATACGGTGGGCTTCTCATACAAGAGAACCTGTGCGATAGTTAAGCTAAACAACAGTGTCAAACTTTACATAAGGGAACGACAGATCTGCATAGCAGGTTCTTCACTCTGGTGACAGCGGGGAAACTGATTGGGCAAAGAAAGGGGAATGGCAGAACCCTCGTCTCCCGATCCCACAGCACCCTGAGTAATTAAAAGGCCAACGCTACTTTCCAGACAAAAACAACAGCAGCAACTGATTCTAAAATGGGACATGGTTTAACTTCTGTACTGCACACTATTTCTCATCGCACGTATGCATAGGTTCCCAGGTAGGGTGGCATGGCACAGGGACACAGTTCAGGCGGCCGAGGGTAGCACATGCAGCAAGAGCAAAAGGGGGGAGAGCATGCCTCTTTTCCACCCTTCTACTGTAAGCAGGCCACCCATCCTGGGCAGGCGTAGCTCTCACACAATCCCCGTGCCTTCCTCTTGCACAGGAGAAGGATGTTTACAAAGTGCGCACCCTGGCTCCCTGCTGAGTCACTCTGTTAAACTTCTAAATTTCTCAAGTTGACACAATGAATCAACCATTACACCCTGAGCAGTGTACAGGAACAGAAATTTCTTGGTCAAAATTCTGAAGCCTGGAGAGTCCACCATCAAGATAACAGTTCAGTCTCCGGTGAGGACGTGTTTTCTGATTCAGACATGGTCCCTTTTCTATTTGCCCTCACAGGGAAGGAGAAAGGAAATCCCCTGGGCCCTTTTTGCAAGAGCATGCATCCCAGGGCATGAGGACTCAGCCCTGGAGAAGTAAGCACCTCTCAGTG
>PVKN010023361.1:0-14823 GCA_004027915.1 Capromys pilorides | reverse complement strand
TGCTAGTTTATTTTTTAAAGTTGGTTAGCTTTGTCACTCAGAGATTTTATGTACAAAGTACATTATAGTAAATTATTGAAAGTGAAGTTCTTACCAGGCATGGTTAGAGGGCTGGGGGCTGAGGTAGGAAGATTATCACGAGCCACTTGGGTTACACAGTGAGTTCAGAACCAACTTGAACATCATAGTGAGACCCTGTCTGAAAAAAGTCCAAAGGAAAAATGTATACATATTTTCTTACCCTAATATCTCTTTTACTTATACTTCTTGATGAAACCACACATTTTTCATTCTGTGGTTTGTTTTGGAAATGTTTACAGATCTCACTGAAACTGTCTTTCTTTGGTGCTTTTGTTTCATTTTAATTATAAGAATATTGGTCATGCCCTTCACCTGTGATCTTAATGAAATACGAGTTTATTTTATTGAACTGGTATTGATAATTGAGAGTAGGCTGATGTATTGTGTAAAATTTCAGGACTTTGTTTTAAAAATGTGTAGGATTTGTGATAACAGAGTGAAGCTGCAATAAATGTACTTCTAGATATTTAGGAGCATGTGATTAGAGACATAGATAATAGAAATTGCCTACTGTACCAATAGGTCTACTTTTAAAAAGTCTTTAATTTATTGATTCAGTAATTGGATAGTCCCTTTTGTACGCTTAACATCGATTAGTAAGATTTTCCACATCTGAACCTGCTGTTGTCTACTATGCTTGACTTGAAAATTCAGAGGAAAAAAAATAAAGAGGACTAATTTTGATATTTGGGAATGACTAGCCTAACTCTTTAAGCTTTTTCTTATACCATATAAAATAAGAAAACAGTCCTCCTTGTTTGGGGAACTTTCCTCCCTGAATGTTTAGTGTTTTGGTCTTCACAGGTTGCTTCAGTATTTTACTTTTGATTTGTAGTAGCTTAGATAAAACCATTCAACCCAAATGCATGGACTTGAATGAGTGGCAAGGTAGACCGTAGCCCTGAGGGATTTTCTTGGTACTGAGGATCAAACTCAGGACCTTGTGCTTGCTGGGCAGGCGCACATGCCACTGAGCTGTCTCCCCAGCTCCCATGATTTTTATTTTCTTTAAATTTTGCTTCTCTATTTACTCTATTTTATCTCTCAGATAAAAAAGTAGCAAAATTAAGAAATTTTCATTTTTATATCATGCATACTAGAAAATTGAGAAGGCATAAATGAAAACAGAAATTTTAATCACATGGCTGAAAGAAAAATCTCTTTTAATGCCACGTATGTTCTTCTAGAAGTTGTTTGTATTTAAACTTGAACTATGCTGTATATAAAATGTTTTTGTATAAAAAATGATTGTCAGCTGTCTTTCCATTTTATAAGAAGTTGGGCAACGTTTTAAATGGCCTTCGTATAACAAGATTGTGTTTTGGAAGGCCGAGTTTGCCTTCTCTCTCACTGTGAGATTTCTCTCTATAGGTTGCAGTTTTAGATCTTTATTTTCTTAGTGTGAAGTCTTAAACTTCACTTGCTGGGTGAGAGGACTTTGGGAGACCATTTGACATTACATACATAGAGACTTCAGAGCAATTTATTACCAGTGGAATCCAGCCCTTCACATTAAGGTCCTTTGAATAAACCTTTTACATGTACTTTTTATTGCCCCAAATACATACAGCTAGTTATGTTTTAGCCAGGGTTGTGTTTTCATGAAGCGGGTTGAATAGTACTCAGGGCATTAATATTTTCTTCCTGCATTTCTCTCTCCAGATGACGTCCACTGCCTGACCTGCGCCATGATGCTTCTGAACACTGACCTCCATGGCCATGTGAGTGCGGCTTTGTGCAGCTCTTTTATAGGAATCTAAACTCGTCAGGGTCTACTCTTTGCTTCCATGTGCATATACATTTCTTTTTACTCCTTACCCAGTCTCCACAGCAGGTAGATACATGTAAGGCTTTTTAAAAAAGAAAATACTTTTTCTTTTACACGCAAGCACAATTTTACATATTTGTCACATTGTGTAAGTAGGTGACTTTAGTGATATTAGCCAGAATATGTATGTTCCATATTTTCTTTGTCCACCAGATGGCAGGCAGAGGTTTATATACAGGCTAGGCATTTTAGTGGCTGAAATACAATGTTGAAAAGAGAATATGAGTTAGATGTGAAAATTGAGTGCGGGAATCTACCCTTTTCCCTGTTTCTCAGTGCATCTAGTTTTTTTTATAACTAGTTAAAAATCAAAATATAAAATAACCTAATCTTTCTCCTAGACAATAAGTTTCTTAAATTTATAATTATAAACCTTCACCTTTCATTGAAGTGAAATTATAGTGCTTTAATTCTTCACATTACAGAAAGTAATGTGAAGTAACTTTTTGATTGAACATACATACTCAAAAATTATAGCTGCCCGTCCTTTTTTTATAAGCAGAATAGATTTATTTAGTTAAAGAAAACTCCTGTCTGAGATAGGGACAGGAGGGGGATTCCGAGTGGGCTGTCCCTGGGAAGCTGTCTCTTCCAGGGACTTTTAAAGAGCAAAACCGTGTGGTAAGGCAGGTCTAAGGTGGTGGAGAACATGGGAACTTGATTAGGTGGGCTTGAGGTGGGACAAAACTATGGTCAACCAATGAGATTACAAGCACCATTGCTCAGGTAAAATAGATTAAATCCAGTCTCTTCCTGTTGGGAGTTGGGTTAGTGACTCAACTGGGCTCTTTCAAGGCGATTGATACCTACTTAGAATATCAATCCCTGATGCCTATCCCTAGGGAAGTATGTAGCTGTTTTTGTTTACTCTACTTAGAATATCAATCCTTGATGCCCATCCCCAGGGAAGTATGAATCTGTATTTGTAAATAGAAACACTTTTGAAAAAAAATTGCTAGTGAACTCTGCATCAGGTGATAATCATGACTGGGTCCATCTTTCTAACATAGACACAAAGACAGCCTGTTTTCCAGAGTCATAGAACAAATTCAGTCCATCCCACTCTGTCAGCAGCACACTTCCGGAGGTCATGCAGACCAAGAATATAGGTATTTCCAGGGAACACGGTAGGAAGGAGAGTGGTCACAGACTGCAACCTTGCGAAGGGAATGAGCGCTCTGTGGGCTGTCCTGACTTCTGGTATTCTTGACTTTCTTTTATATCCATTTTGTGAAATGTTTATGCCCTGCCCTTTTTCATGTCTCAGTTTCTTTTTTTTTTTGTCTTTTTTTGAGACAGAGTCTCACTGTGTAGTTCAGGCTGGCCTTGAGCTTACTCTTGTATCCACTAGGCTAGTCTCGAACTCACACCTATCCTCCTGCCTCAGCCTCCCAAGTGCTGGGATTACAGGCATGCACCACCATGCCTGGCCCCACTCCTCAATTTCTTAACCTAGATTTATGGCTTATAAAGAGTATTTTGAATATGTCTATATATAACTTTGATCAAGCCAGGGATTCCTAGTATAAAGGAATCCTTTTCATATCAGATATTTTGATGTCCCATCAGTTGATGGTAGTTTTATATTTAGTATCCATTGACTGAGTAAATGTGGAATAACTGGAAAGAGAAAAAAAGTTTCAGAATCTCAAAGACTTTCTATAGGGGTTGTTCTGTTTGGGGAACTCATTTCTACTAAATTCTAGACTCTTTCTTCTTTTTTTTTGAGACAGTGTCTCACTATGTAGTTTAGGCTAGCCTGGGCTCACTGTGTAGCCCCGGCTGGCTTCCAATTCATGGCAATGCTCCTGCCTCAGCCTTCTGAGTGCTGGGATTACAGATATGTGCCGCCACACCTGGCCTTCTACGTTATTTTTTTTTTAAAGCCAATATAACTTTAATAATACTTTGAAATCAACATTATCTTGTTATTCATAATAATTTGAAGAACAGCAACAAATAAAGGTGAAGGTTATTGAGGTAGCTCAGCAGGGTTGATGTCCAGATGAGCTGTGGATTCCCTAGTTTCCGGAGCCTTGAGCTCAGAAGCGCAGATCATGTCCACTTCCTCTTGCCCTGCCTTCAGACAGTTTTGAGGATTGTAGGGAATAAGCATCATGCTTCTTTTATGGTGCCTGAGGTGGAAGAGATGGTTTAGATAAATGAACATTTATTTTTGTAGAATTATGCCAAGTATACCTAATTAACAGTTAGCTACAGTAGCAAAATTAGTGATATAAAGGGGGGAAGTGTAAATAACAGTATATCTCATCTTTTGAATCATATCTTTTTTTTAATCATATCTTTGATGATAATTAGTTCTCAGTTTTGATTTTAAAATCACTTAGAGTCGCCCATTTAGGTTTTATATCTGAGTTTCCCTATCTTTCATGCATGTTATTACAAGTTTGTTGAATGGATAGTTGCTATCATAAACATTAACCATGTGGAATTATGTTTCTCTTGTCTTCCCTGTGGATCCATTTCTAAAATAAACTTTCTTTCTAGGTGGTAAGTTTTCATCCGTGTTTCTGGGTGAGGCTTTTCTTGCATTGTGACTGCCCGATTTGCTGTGTCTTTCTCATTCACCAGCATGGCCCCCATGAGGTTGGAGCATTCGAGGCCATCACCATCCACTGCTTGATCCAGTGCCCCAGTAGTCTTCTTGGAGAATAAACTAATTTTACTAATTTTAAACTCATAATCCATTTGCCCTGTCATGGTGTCATAAAAGCAAAACAACAGCATGCGTTTTCTAAGCCCTGCAAAGACCAGCTTATCTTCCTGCTTTCAGTTGGTAAAAGCTAACTTGGTACATTGATTTATTTTGGCTGCTTCAGCAAATCTTTCCTTTAAGAATTGATGCACTGAAAATGCCTGTGTTTTCAGCTAATACTTTTACTAATACAGTGAAGGAATGTATACTAGCAGGTAACTTCCGATGTAGCTTCCCTGTTACGAGTTGGGACCCATCCCTCCCTAAGTCCTTCTTTCCTTCCTCCTTCCTTCCTAATGATTTTCTCCTTCAGCAAGCATTGATGATGTTTCTGATTCCTTTGGAGTTCTGTAGCATTGGGCAGAGGATTGGAAATGAATAAGATTTGCTTGTGGAGCTGCAGTCTCTCTTGTGATGCTGTAGGCTAGTTTGGCCTCCGTTAGTCAGGCTGCAACAAGCACATCATTAGCAAGTGACAGATGCTGTGGTGGACAAACACTGGGAAGGTGTTTGAATGTTTTGTTGGATTGTAGTGAAACTTCATTAATTAAGCTCTCAATAACCTGGGATATATGCAGGTTTCTTTTGAGAATTATATTAATGTCCTTCATCACTTACTTTAAAATGTATATGAATGATTTATCTTAGCAATATTGTAAGTTTGCTTTTACTTGTGTTTTACATTGAGCAAATATAATCATGGTAACATGTCTAATTTTCTGAATAGTTCCTTTTATTTGAGATGATTTTTCATTACAAAATAAGCAAATTAAATATGTACACATAAATTTTGATGAAAACAAATTGAGTTTCATTCTGTTGTAACTAAGTGCATTGAATGTTGCTTGAACTGTTAGCAAAAAAAGACTTAAAAGTCTTGTGACTTTAGCATTTATCAGAAATGTTAGAAATAGAAAGCATTTGATATGTCAGAATAAGGTCAACTTAATTCCTGCTCCTGACTAATCTTCACACGTGTTCTGTTGTCGCTAACTAGCCGGCTCTCTTATTGGAAGCCAGGCTTCAGCCACCTAGAATTCTCCACTCTGAAGACAGCTGTTAGGGGCAGGACGGGGTGGGACCTCAGCAGGGCAGGATGGCAGGAAGCTTTAGACAGATTGGAGCTGTCCTGAGGAGCAAGATAGACATGTGCAAGTCCTTTGGCCAGTGTCACAGCCAGCATGTCTCAAGAGATTCGCACGTCAGTGACTGGCCTCAGTTTGACCATGGTTAAAAGCAGTAGCCAAGGCATTATTTTTAATGAAACATTTTGCGGCAAAAATCTATCCTTTAACATTGTGGCTGGAGATTTTTAGCAGCAGTTTCATCCAGTGTTTCCCTGGGCTCTCTAATATTGGCAGAAGCCAGATTAGCACTTGACTTATCTTTTTACTCAGAGTAGGCTGTCCTCTGTGGTCTGAATTTCATGTAACAGGGAAGACTTTGACCGATTTTTTGTGTTGAGTATTAAGTTTGGTAAAGGATAAAACCATGGCTAACATACCATACTGGTAGGGAGAAGAGAGAGACCGAGGAATAAATAGGGTTTTATAGCAGATTCATGTTAAAAAGACAGGTGGAATTTAGTTTGATGTAGGTCATAGGAATTTATTATTTTCTAGTCTGTAAACTAAATTCTTTGATTAATTTTATAGGAGCCTAGAATTTTAAGTGGTGGATAAATATTCATTTTACTATTAGTAGTAGAAAATGACTGTAAGAATTATAATGAAAGCAATCTAGTGCTTTTACTTTCTAGAAAATTCTACTGTAGACGGAATGAGTGAAAAAATAAATGCTTTTAGCATGAATGTAAATAAGTTTGACCTTATGAAAACATGGAACTGAATGTCTAAAATGCTAACTACTACTCAAAATCATTGGGCTGAGATATTTTCATTTTTTCTTTTTCTTTTTCTTTCTTTTTTTTAACCTCTTCCAGTTCCTTTCTCAGGGTTATGTATTACAGGAGAGGTAAAAAAAGATTTTTTTTTTTAATATTTCAGATATTCCTGAAGGGTTGAACTTTTAGCTACTCAAATTAGTTCTGCGATTGGGCTTTATGGAAGAACATGTTTAACGTCATAACTGCCAGCTTTGAAAATGTATAAAGGATCCCGTTTTCCCACTGGTCATGTATATAAAAGTGAACACCAGGGGGCAGCATAACACAATCGCACTTGTTTAACAGAGCACCAACATAAAACAAAAGTGAACCAGAAGCTTTTTAACAGAGCTATTTAACTGAAGTAATTACCAAATCAGTAGTGTGCTTTTTCATCACTTATTGTAACATGTTGGAGGAGATGGAGTTGCTGTGTGGGTGGGTGTGCCTGCTGTTTTTAATATCCCAAGATTTATGAAGCCAAATTTTACCAATGGACGATGAATGTTTTTAGTTTCTCTGAAAGCATGTTTTCCACAAAGCTTCCAGACTCTACATTATTAAAAATGAAGAATGTTAGGATCATGCTTTCATTGTGCTCATTTTGGTGATGACTTGAGTAATCTTTCAGCCTCCACCTCAGGGTAGGTTCTGTGATCCTCTAGCAAATACCTGACTGAGAGTTGGCTCTTGGTAGCTTTCCCAGGGCCGAGCTAAAGTTAGGCCTCCTTGGTCAAAGCTTCCCCTGGAAAGCTCCATTCTCTGGGTTGTCAGGGAAGGCTCAGAGCAAAGACTCAGGGGCATGTGTCAGAGTTTTGGACAAGATCTTGGGTGGTTTCTAGATAACCCTGCTAAGAAGGAAAGTCTCCATCTCTGCCTCTTGCTTTCATAATGGCCACAGTTGGGAACCAGTTCACTGCTGAAGGGAGGGAAATGGCTTTGACCAAGTGAAAACCTAAAGTGAAGATACAGAAAAAGGAGATGGCGGTGGGGGGCAGCAGAAGAAAACAGAAATAAGGTGTCTTGTGTATGCACACCCGCTCTCCCCAGTGAATATCATCTTTCTGTACTGCAAACATTTTTTTAAAAAATCCAGAACACAGCGGGATGCTTACTTTACTTACGTGCTCCTTCATGTTGTCTTCAATACCATTACCATTGCTTTCTAGTTCTCTTTCTTTTTGTATTCTATTTTTTGGTTTTAAAGTTTAATATTTTTATTTTAAATTTGATTTACAAAAATATATGAAAGCATTGTACCTCTTCCTACTTCACCAAACCTTTGCACCCCGGAAACAGCCTCTACCCTAAAATGGATGCATCACTTCTATGAATTCTTAATTTTTTTAAATTGCACTTTGTATGTATTTACAGATTACAGTGGCTGCGTACATTTGTAGGGGAGTTGGAACATGTGTGTAAGACATCTTAATACTTCATCTCCTTGCCCCCTCTTAGTTCTGTTTTAGGTAGGAGTTCCTAAAGGATAGCTCATAAGCAAAGGTGAGTTGGAGTAGTCTGCTTTTAAAAGCAAAGTTTTATTGAAACATAGTCATTTGTGTATATCTTTACACTATAGTGCCAATGTTTATAGAGACTGTATGGCCTGGAAAGCTTAAAAATACTATGGGTTCTTTGCAGAAATGTCTGTTTTAGATTCTTGCCTAAAGTCCATGAAACTGTCTCCAGTTTGAATATTTCCTCTCTGACACCTAGATGTATGAGATCAAGAATAATCTCCTTAAATGGGCATGCATTCTAAGGAAGTATTTTGTTTTAAGACTATTTTTTTAAGACTTTAAAGACTTTTTAAGTCTTTCTTTCTCTCTCTCTCTCTCTCTCTCTCTCTCTCTCTATGTTATGGCTGGCTCAGCCTGCGCCAGGGGTGGGGCTGGCACAGCATGTGGTGCCAGGGATTGAACCGTGGTCCCTGCTGTTGCCTAAGCTTGCCAAAGCAAGTGCTTTAGACCGCTGAGCCATCTCACTGGCCCAAAGGAAGTATTTTAACTTATTTATTTATATTTTTGTTCCTAAGGATTATTTTATTTTATACTGAAATAGGGTTTTACTATGTAGTGTAGGCCAGCCTTGCTTTAGCTGGGTAGCCTAGGCTGGCCTCAAATTTTTGATCCTCCTGACTTAGCCTCTCTTTTTAATTTTATTAATTTTAATGAGAAAGAAATGATGAAAGAGCTTCAAAACAGGTTAGTAGGACAGTTACAATAACTATTGCATATTGTTGTCTTCAGAGTAGTTGTTCAGAGTATAAGATGCAGACATGATATCTTGTCTAAATACTATTCGTATAAATCTTTCTTCTCATTGAAGTAAGAGAAAGTAGCTGTATATATAGTCCAATAGTTCATAGTAGTAGTGTGGTATCAACAGAACTGGCAGTGTCAAAAGCTGTTGACTTGAGACTTTTACAACTCAGCATATTAATATGTATGGCTTTACTTTTTATACCTCATATTTAGACTTTTCTCCTGGATGGTTAAGACCAAGTTAAAGCAAGACCTACATAACAAAAAATATAACTTTTGTATCTGACAAGGTCAGTCAAATCTCCTCAGGATTTACTCTGAAACCATGTACAGCATTTTGTAGCTCTTTTGTCAGTATCAACCATCTGAATGGGTCACAGGCATTACTTGACCAGTTTGTTCTCTGTGAAAGCCTGAGAGAATGTTTTCTCTCTAGGTGACTCTTCTTAGGCACACTACACATTGTCAATCCCTTTCCTCTGTGGCCCCATAATCTCCTTGAAGAGAAAATTTGGCACACCACTGAGTTATAGGATGTTGCAGTACATGTTTTCTTATGTCCTAAGTCCTCATTGACCTTGAAGGGCTAGGGCCAAAATATTGGCTATCCTTGTAGCCCTTCTTTTTCTCTAACTTTTTGGTCTACAAACTTAAGTTGTTAATGCTCCAGAAGAGAAGCTTAGTTATATTATGTTACCCCATAACATAAGCACTTGAGCTTAACATCACTGTCCTTCTGAATATCAAATGCCTTAGACATAACATGGAACTGATATTCTCCATCAATCACTGATATTCTAATACATCCCCATAGAATGTGAGAAAAAAAAAAACCAGTTACACATTTTTACACAGAAATTTAGAAGTCTAACCATATACAAAATTGTAGCAGGTTAATCCTATGGCATTTTTTCTTGTCTCTTATTCTCTTTTATTACCTTTTTTTTAAAAAAAAAATTTATTTGAGAGCGAGTTGAGCAATAATTGATATGACGTTATTAGCACTATGCATTTAGAAGACCAGAATGGCAGGTATTCCAAGCATGGTTTTAGTATTACACATTGCCATCCTCAGTGTAGTTGCTTAGTTCACGTATATCAGCATATATAGTTAGTAAGGTGAGAATTCTGCCAATTAACTGCTAGTTTCAAAAACCTGATGGAGATTCTTAGGACCATTTTCTTCAAATGAAGTATTTTAGAAATAATAATGTCTCTGTACAAGGCGTGTGATATATCTTTTAAAGAGAACAATGAAGGAAAACAGTTTTTTTACTGTAAGAAAATATCTTTGAAAAGGCAAATGTAATCAAAGCAGAGAATATAGTTAAATTTACCTGGTAGCCTCATCCTATAGTAATGGGGTATTTTGACTTTTTGATTAAGATTTTCTCTCATCAAGATAACCTTAATTAGTTCAAAAGGTAAAAGTGGTCCCTGTCTAATATTTTAAGGTTTCAAATAATAGACATTTTACTTTGTGTGGATTTTCTGTTTCCTATGTTATCATTCTAGGTTTGATTAAAATGCCTCCTGATTTCAAAGCTAACAAGCTAGAGAGCCTTATTCAGTAGCATCTCTTATTTGATTGGAAATGTTACATCGGTTTCAAGGGAGTGTTTCTGGGCTTTTCAATGCATCAGAGGCCCCTTTGAAGCACTGTGTTTTATTAATCTAATGGGAAGGAATTTAGAACATGAGAAAGTTCTGTGGAAGCACTTCCTTGGCAGAGAACTGACCAGCATTTATTTCAGAGCAGGCCTACTTTTATCCAAATTGGTGAATAAACCTGGGAAGAAAATGAATAGAACATGACTGTGAATATTTGCTTGTCTGTAATACCTAAGAATCTTTGATATGCAAAGCAAGTGACTAGAATTAGGTTTATCCAGGGGATAGTAACTGCTTGAGTAATTGTATTTGAGAGTTGAGGAACCTGGTATGGCATAAGGGATGGTTCTGGATGACAAAACTTCATTTTTATGTTACTTCTTTAAATGTGGCATTAAAAATTTGGGGGAAAGGGAACTGTCTAAGTACATATACCACTAGGAACCAGAATATGTTGGTATGACTTTTTGCTTTTAATGCCAGTCTTTACCTAAAAGAGTTACCAGTCAGTCAGGAGGACAGCAAATGACACCAACAATTCAGCCTAATCAAGTGTGCAAGAACTAGTGGATATCTTTGTCCCACTGAAGGCCATGTGCTGTGGTTGTCTTTGCTCCCTACACTGATAAGATCAACTGGCACAGAGCAATTTTACTGTTGCTTTCTTACTGTTGTGGTTTAGGGTTTTTGCTAGAGGGACACTACAACGTAGAACACATTATATAATGTGATTTCATAATGAATCACCCTAAGAAACATATACAAGAGTGCAGGACATCTGTCCCCACGCTAAAGATCAAAGAAGACAGCTGAGCATTTCGATCCCACAGCAACATCCTGCAGGAGTGCAGCTGAAGACCTAGAGAAGACCTAGAGCCTGTCATGAGTCCAGCGGGAGGCCGAGAGCCCACGGCAATGTCTCATGCAGGCCTGTTTCAAGGATTTGTGCTGGGAAGGCCTAAGGGTCAGTGGTGGAAGCTAAAAAGTCTATGCCAGTGCAATGAAGGATCAGTGCCAGCAACCTGAGGGACCTGAACTGGAGCCAGGAAGCAATGATTAGTATGAGAACTCCAGCTCCCCACAGAAGTGCCACAGCTGTTCTCTGTAACATTGAGGTACTGATTTCTTCCAAGGATGAAGAAAGCTAAATTTCCATCAGGAAAGCCAACATGACAAGCTTCTCTAGAAGATTTAGCTGTACACCATCTTCCCCTTTGGAACCAGGAAGTGATGCTCAAGATGACCAGAGCTCCCCCAAAGTGAACCATAGCCATTCTCAGCAACAATGAGGTTCTGAGTTCCTCCTCTCACAAAAGCAACCAAAGTCGCCAGGACAGCCAGCATGACAAGGTACTCCAGTGGAATAATCCAAGAGAACCAACAGCTTCCAGCAGCTCCCCTCCAAATAGCTTCCCTAACAGCCTCTACTGGCTTATTTCCAGTTCTTCCCCTTATGCTGTGGGCAACAATCCTCAGGTGGCCTCCCACACCCAGCACCACAGGAATTCAGTCCAGCTAGGTGTAACAAGCTGGCCACCAGGTGGCAATCCACTACACTTACCATAGGTCCCAAGGTACCTTTGTCTTTAATATCAGCAGAGGGTGATCCTAGGACCCCTGCACGAACCAAAAATCTTTGAATCCTTGAGTCTCTTATGTAAGAGAGTATAATATTTGCATTTGGTTTAAACACATTTCTACTTTACATCTTCTCTAGGTTAATTATAATACTTAGTATAGTTTTCTTTCCAATTACTTTCTATCCAATTTTTTTTGAGTCTGCAATGCACAACATGTAAGTTCTGAAGTTCAGCTGAATTTCAGTTGCCTTTGTTAGGTCTGAATTTACGTATCCATTCCCCCAATTAATTGTTGTTTGACTAATTGGTGTTTCATAGATCAGTGTAAAATTGGTATCTTTATTACCAGTGTAGAAATTCCATATAATGCAGTGCAAAATGAGTGATTTTGTTTTGTTTTGAGACAGGGTCTCACTGTGTAGTTTAGAGTGGCCTTAAACTCTGTGTAGCCAGGCTTGTCTATAATTCATCTACCCAAGTAAAATGAGCAATTAAAATAAATCTGAGTGTAGAAAGAAGTTTGATTTTATAGAATAGAATGACTCCATTTGCTTTAAAGTATTACTGAACATGGTAGTGGTTTTTATTTAAATAATGAAAGTTTTATTTACATTTTATATTAGACATTTATGGTATCCTGAGAAAATATTTTGCCTCAGTAACATTTAAAAATCTTTACGACTGCCCCAAAGAATTTTTGGAAAAAAATCTCTCTTTTAGCATAAAGATAATACTGAATTTTTAAATCGTAAGTTTAAATAATTGCAAAGGAAAATTTCTGATGTGAGCAATAAATGTTAATACTAAAACGTTCTTTCGTTGAGCTCTAAATATTATCATGAAGGAGAAGCATTGTAAGAGTGGCAATGAGAATTTAAAATTCACACACACACACACACACACACACACAGAGAACACTGGCAAAATCAACATTTTCAAAGCTTTGGAAATTGACCACAGCCTTGCAGTAATCTAATGCACTTACTTAAGGAGAAAGCAGCAAACAACTGAATCTTAGTAAGAACAGCAAGCCTTGTAATGGCTTACTTAACTTGCACTATAACTATCCCCCTCGCTCCAATTCTGTAATAACTAACTGTGAAGTCCAACAGCCTCATAAATCACAATAGCTGTGAAAAACAGAAGCCCAGTATCTGCTGGGACCATTGGAGGCTTCCAAAGGCCCTGTTTCTAAGGAGCTGTCATTATTCAGTTGTCTGGCAGGTCATTGTGGCACTTGCCTTTCTCAGGCTGAGTGTCTGACACTCAGTGTGATGACCTCCTCCCCAAGGCAAGTGGCAGTTGTTGAATAGCACCATTGCCTGAGGTGGTGAGAAATTATGACAACAGTACGACAGCAGCAACAACAAAAACAAACCAAACTCCCATGAAAGGAAAAAGTGGCAGTGTGATACACAGAGGGCTTTGGTAAGTTCTGACACTGTCTGAGCCACTACAGAACCTCTTGTGCCTTCCAAAGGGACATAGCAGACTCTAAGCTCCAGGAAGCTGAGGCTGAGACAGAGGTGAACTGCTTCCTGGAGCACCTGAAGGCACACTTCAACAGGCACCGAGAGCCTCTTGGCAAAATCTGTGTTTTTGCCCTATGTGCTTTCGGAGTTTCTGTTCAGTGAGCTCAGTAGCCTGCTAATGATTAGGTAGTGATTTCTTTAAATGCCAGAAATTAATTCAGGAAAAGCCACTAACCAAATCAGTGTCAAATGCCTATGGGGAGAGGGAGGAATCTGATTTACAGAATTGTTATGCAATATTTAAATCTCTAGTTTTGAACAAGAACAACATAAATGATAAGATTTGCAAAAAATAGTAAGTACGGCCCATCCTCAGTAAAAGGCAGAAGCCAATAAATGCCATCATTGGAGAAGGTCAGATGTTGATCTTAAGGAGATAATAAAAATAAGAATAAAAACTTCGCATTATGTTTTCTTTATATGAAGCACACTTTAGATTTAGAGACAAAAAAAAAAATGTTGAAAGTAAAGGATTACAAAAACATGTAAATGTGCATCCCTAATTGAATGGTATTGAAACTGTAGCTGTACCTGAAAAAGTACTAGAATCACTATACTGATAGCCACAAAACAACTTTAAGACAATTTTTTTTTTTTTTAATTACAAGACAGGACATTTTGTCATAATAAAAGGATCATCTCATGAAAAGGGCATACTAATTCTAATCAGCCTTGGCACTCTAGGGTGCTGTGAGAAAATGAGAAGTATAACCTTGGTTTCTGACAGAGGAAACTTTATAGTTTACTTTTGCAATTTGACTTTTGTAGATAGGAACCTTAGAAGGTTCTTTTGATCATTAACCCCATTTTCTGATACACAGCTCCTAAATTCCTTCAGATTTCCTGGATGATAGAAACATCTTAGGAGCAAATTTTTGTTGACTACCAGATAGCTTCAGAATGGGGACTGGTTGCCAAGAGAATCCACCATGTAAGCAGAGGGTTGAATTTCAGTCTCCCCACCTCACGTATTCCACTTCTAGTGAGGGAGGAGAGTCTACAGGTTGAGTTACTGCCAGTGGCCAGTGGTTGTTATCAGCCACGCGTACATAACAAAACCTTTGTAAAGCCCCACAGAACAGGGTTGCTACATTCCAGGATGGTAAATACAGTTACCTGTTAACAGGTACCTTGACTCACAAACAGAATCCTCTGCACTGGGGACCTTTTTTGACCTCATCCTCTATTTCCTTTTCTCATTGTTAAGTATTGTTTAGCGATGGAGGGATTTCCTGAGATTTTAATCTCCCATGAATCACAAATGTTCTTGGTGGCACTAGAGAGGTGAATAGTTTCCAGAGATTTGTAGTTTATTTTGCCTAGATT
>PVKN010023360.1:0-14827 GCA_004027915.1 Capromys pilorides | reverse complement strand
ACCACTGACATACATTTGCTGAGTGAAGGAAATAAATATCAGAGAGCAAAACAGAGGGACACTCTGTAACATAAACGTCCTGTCACCTTCAAATCTACATCAGCAGTGTGGAAGCTGAGGGATGTCTGCGGAGCCATGGTTGGCTGAAAGAGACATGGCCAGGCCCTCAGCACTGGTTAGCTGTTAAAAGAGTAATGGATTCTGAGGCTTAGGTCACACTAACTCCTTTCTTACATGTCTTTTTATTTCTTTTCTTTTCTTTCTTTCTTTCTTTTTTTTTTTTTGCAGAACCAGGGATGGAACTCAAGACCTTCCACTTGCTCAGGCAGGCACTTGTGCCCCTGAGCTATCTTCCAGCCCCTCTTACATGTCTTTTATATGTCTCCCACATGCTAACTCATGTAAGCTGCATGACAATCCCATGCAGAAGGAAGCAATGATTTACAGCTGAGGAAGTCAAAGCTCAGAGTGGTTAAAGTAATTCTGCACGATCACACAGCTGCTCGGTAGCAGGGCTGGGCTTGCCCAGGCTCTGGAGCCTGCGGTCTGAGCTTTGCCTTGCATTTCCTTGTAGCACGCAAAAGCTAAGGTCCATGCATAGTGACTCAGAGTGCGAGGTCTTGCGCTGAGGAAAGCAAAGCGGGCTGGGAGTGCTGCAGCCGGGTTCTGATTTAACTGGGAGGCTGGCAGGAGAGCTCTGAGGAATGCGTCTCTTGCTCCTGAACCAGCCCTGGGTGATCCCAGGAGGCATTGGTGCTTGTCGTCCTCAGCTCAGCTCAAGGAAACGAGATCCAGAGGTCAGACTGACGGAGGAGTTAGTGCTGGTCTGGGCCAGGACATTGAAAGGAGGCACTCAGGACAAGCAGGAAGTGCAGGAAGACCCAGTCCTGATGCCTGGTTAGAGGAAGCCCAGGTCCCCCACATGCAGCCCTAGCTGCCTGAAGCTGAGGTCCCAGCCAGGGCTCTCAGGGCCAACTACATAATTGGCTTACTCTGGAGCCACCATGGTAAGGGCAGGTGTTGTCCTGGAGGTGAAGGCCATGCAGGACACAGAGCTTTGGCCCAGAATGTGGCAAATGGCAAGGCAACCAAGGGTGACGGCTGTGAGCTATGAGCCCCAAGGTGGCCAGACTCCAGCACTACTGAGCCATTGCCCCTCTCAGCTGTGTCTCTTGCCTGGTCCAGTTTTCAGTTCTCTTGGGTGAAAGTCACCTGTGTTTTGGAGACTCTGCTAATTTGCACACCTGGCTGGCCTTGGGCCGGCATCCTCCCATCTCAGCCTCCTGAGTAGCTGGGATTACAGACATGCGCCAGCATGCCGGCAAATTTGCATGTTTGAGAAAGTCTCGCTTCTTCCTCACTACTATTTAGCAGTGAGACAAAGTCCTGTGACGTGTGGAGTTTTTTCCCTTTAAAGTGTCTACATGGTGTGTTGCTCATGAAAAAATCTAGACCCACTCTGATTTGTCTCTGCAAGGTCTGAGTTTTTTTACTTTAAATTTGGAAAATTTTCTGGAAGGTTTGATCGTGGCAGTGATATGTAACTTTTCCTTCTGCCCGAAGGGTGTCTCATTTGAAAATTCCTACTATTATACAATCATTGGGCTGGGGAGATAGCTCAGTAGCATAAGCACCTACCCGGCAAGTGCAAGGTCCTGAGTTCAATCCTCAGTACCATATGCAGTATGGCCCAGAACCCCAGATGTGCCCTGCCACAGAGGTGGTATATGCCTATAATCCCAGCCCTAGGGAGGCTGAGACAGCAGGATCACTACAAGTCCAAACTGCTTAGCAAGACCCTGAAAAAAGTCTGATCATTACTTTAAATTCTTACTTACAATTGCCTTCTGCTCTATTTAAGGACACTGTGAACCAAAACCCTTGAGTTGAGTTGTAATCAGAGACTGAAACAAAAGACTAAAAATAAAGAACAGACACCTATATTTATCAACAAGCCCAATATGATCTATGGTTTTATATTTATAGGAACACAGGCAAAGTATGAGCTCCTCATACCACATGTATGCACAGCCATCTGCCTTTAGTTTGAAGCAGAATAGTTAAATGTGAATTAGAACCTGCTACTTGTATGGTACTAAGTGAATCTATGAGAAAGAAGTTGATATTTCTAGAACTATCTACTGCTACTGTGATTTGGAAATGGACGCATAATAAATATTGTTTTACAATAAAAAAACGAAAATTCCTACTATTTTATCATTCACTTTCATGTTTTCCTCTCTTCCATTTTGCTAGTATTAGCCTGATTGGTTTTCCTTTTTAAAAACACATAGCCATTGGGCTGGGGAGACAGCTCAGTGGCATAAGTGCCTGACTGGCAAACATAAGGCTCCAAGTTCTATCCCCAGTACCACAAACAAACAAACAAATATAACCATGGCCATGGTTTTTACCGCGTAAGACAATATCTGTCTCTAGGAAGAAAAGATGGCTTTCAGCACCGTCTCTGCCTTGAGGATGCTCGCGGTTCTGTCTCAGTCAGCCTCTGGGCTCCAGTTCGTGTGTCAAGGCAGCCAGCAGGCTTCTACCCTCACTCTTCTGACCCATCCTACCCACACCCCATCTGGGCCCGCTCCTGATTGCCCCAAGGCTCTCTCCACTCCACAGTCTGCCATCACGCTCCAGTCTGTGCCTCCCCGGAAGTCTCTGCTCAAGCGGTCTCCACTCTCCCTTTGTCTTATCCCTCACACGCAAGCCAGGGGCACTGCTGAAGATCCTTCCGTGGTGTTCTATGAGCAGCCCCTGCCCAGGCCTTCGCTGCCGTCCCCGCAGCCCGGTGCCTCTCCGCCCTCACCTGGAATATCATGGCGACCTCGCACCCAGTCTCCTCCTTTCACCCCTCCAGTTACCAACCAGAAAGCTCTTTTCAAGATCACAGTTCTGTTACATCACCCTGTTCTAGCCCCTACATTCCTCTTCTCTTCTGGACTGAGTTTTCTCATCTGTAAAATGGTCCCCATTTAGTCCACCTCTGGATGGGTAAATGGAGTGAGACAGTACATGGAAAGTACATAGGGGTGACATGCAGGTTCTGGGGCAATGGCTAGGTGAGCACCCCAACCTGTTTGTGTAAAGAGTTTTTAAAGGCATATGTTGAGCTTTCAACCATTTGGCAAAATATATCTTCACATCTTAGCAAGCTTATCTTGTGATGAAACAGCAAAATATAGTCAGAGCAATGGGTTTTTTAGGACTGGAAGTTGGCACTGAGGGACCCTTGGCTTGGGCAATGCTTTCCGTGCCCAGGCCTGCTGCCCAGAGCCAGCCGTATTTGGGTGAAAAAACCAATGCAAGAGTACATAATGTGCAGCGGGCTATTTATTTACGCAGTAACCTTTAGTTTTCTTTTTTCAATTCCAGTAAAACCACTAGCAAGAGTCAGAACTCTCACATAATTTGTGTTCATTGTCAAGGAAGGAGGAGCTGGCAAAGTTCTTCTGCAAAGGGTCAGGTAATAAGTCTCGTAGGCTTTATGGGCCATTTGTCTTTCTTGTAACTACTCAGCTCTGCTGTGGAGGCAGAAAAGCTGCCAGAGACAAAACATAAAAGAATGGACTGACTGTTTCAGAACGATTTTATTTACGAAAAGAGGCAGCAGACTGGGTTTTTTTTTCTGTGGGCCAAGTTTATGCATCCCTTATGTTAAAAATTTTAAAAAATAGAATGCACTTGTATTCAAATATGTAAATGTGAATGTATCTTAATCAATAGTTTAAAAGAAGTGTAAAAATAGAAAGACATTTCTCATGCATTAATAAATCTTTACATAAAATATTAAAATTCTGAAAAATTAAGAAAATATAATTAATGACAACCTAACTTTTAAGTAAAATTTAGCTAAAGCTGAAAATTTTTAATTCAGCTTTTTGTGTTTTTTAAGTACTTACATTTTTAAAAGGGAAACTTTCAGTGAGTTTAGCACTTAACACCCATCTTTTTACTGACGAGTAAAAGGAATCAGAATGATGTGTCAGATACATGCTGCCCATATTTGCCTGTGTGTGGATTGAAGGCCACTGCAGAGTGTTCAGTGCTTGGTTTTCTTTTTCTTTTTTTGTATTTTAGGGAACCGTCTACAGGGTGTTCAGGGTCTCACCACTATGTTGGACTCATAGTGATCCACATTTTTGCAGCCTCCTAAGAGCTGGATTACAGGTGTGCGCCACCATGCCCAATCTCAATTGCCATCTCAGTGCACCCTGGGGGGTGCAGCCAGCACGGCACAGTGTTTAATGTTGCCAAGGGTTTCTAGGAGCTGTGTGTTGTAATAGCCCTCAAGTATCTCAGGAATGAGAAACTAGCCAAAGAGAGCCCCGATGTTGGGCCCTTCTAGGGGGTGAGGTGTACCAGTGAAAGCTTCTGGTATCCTGAGAAACGGGATTTGACAACTTAATGACCCTTTCTCTTGCCTATCACTTTGTCAGTCAGATCCTCCCAAGCCCTGAGGCAGAGGACTCCTCTGAGGCTGGCAGTGGTCACACGGGAGACTTAAAAAGCACTTGGCATTGATTTGGTACCCAACACCTCAGGCCACATCCAACCTGGCCCATGTTGTGCCATGGGAAAGTAGAACACTGGGCAGACATGTGGGGTGCATGTGGCAGAGATGTGGGCAGAGCACGCCTAGGGAGGGAGGGAATCCATGTCTTCATTGGGAACACAGGCTGAAGCAACTGGTTCCTGAGAGCCGCTTAGCTGGTGGACGCATCCTGAATTTTGACTCTTTCACATCAACATGGTACTTGGAAGGCTGCGAGCTCCAGCCACTGAAGGACTCGGCAGTAACTGGATGTCAAGCCAGGGAGGTCCCCACTGATGCACGATGAGTCTCAATGGCCCGTGAGATCACTGCCAACGTTGAGACTCCAAGAGTGTCAGTCAAAGTGACACAACATACAAGCAAAGTGCCACATGAGGCAAAGGAAGCGAGCATTGAAAACCAGGGCATACGGGTTTGTGAAAGCAACTTTTCTTTTTGTACTAGGAATCAGGCTCCGGACCTTGTGCTTGCTAGGCAGATGCTTATGCCGCTGAGCTATCTCCCTAGCCCAAAAATCAACCATTAAGCATTTAGGAAATTTGTGAACAAATGTTTAAACCATGATGTCTTGATTACTTTTCTCTCACTGCTGGAACAAAATGCTCAACACCCCAAATCAAGGAAGGAAGGGTCTATTTAGCTCACAGTTTGTGGAAGTTTCAGTCTGTAATCCACTGGCTCCAAAGCAGGCTGGCATGGCAGAGGGCAACAGTTCATGGTGGTGGAAAACAACAAAAGCAACAAGAACAAAAGGTGGGGAGCCAGCCTCTTTTCCTCTCCTACATTATATGCAGGCTACCTGCCCTAGCGCCGGTGTAGCCCTCACAGCATCTTCTGGCCGACCTCTTGCACAGGCAGAGGGTGTTTACCAAGTGAGAACCTTGGATCCCTGCTGAGTTGACCTGGAAACGCTGTAACTGTTTCCTGAGGTGAGGGCATGAAAACAAGAGGCCCAGATTTAACAAGCTGTCCTCAAAAGCCTGCACCCCATGACCATGTGAGGCCTTGGGGAGACATCCAGACACAAACCCCAGCACATGGGTAGCTTAGAGTCTGCCAGAGGGGAGCTATTTTCTGCACCACCAAAATAGACAAGCACCACCACCCAGAGTTCTGTATTTCTGGGGAGCTGTTTTACCAAAACATCTCTGAATATCAGGTTGGTGCAGTTGCTGAATTTCATTTTAGTTGGGATTTAGAAAACCAAGTTGACCTCATTTCTTCTGGAAGAAGACTACCAGGCTGAGTAGGCTCCCTGGCCTTGTGCCCTGACAGACTAGCGCTGACAAGCTGGTGATCTTGACGAAGCACTTGCCTTCTCCAGGCCTTGGTTTCCTTATCTGCAAGTTGGAGATAATAATAACGGTGCTCAGAAGGGTTGATGTGGTAACTACACATGACAACACATGTACAGTGATGTTGCCAGCTCTCAGGGCATGATGATCGCTCAATGAATGTATCAATCATGATTATTTTTCTAAGCTGTCCATTATTACAAGGGGAAGAGTCTTGTTCCTAAACAATAGGACTAATTCACATGTACCTAAAGCAATCTTGAGTTCATTAAGAGGATGTTGCCTGACTGATAAGACCAATGAAGATGCAGAAGGACCAGGATCAGCAAATAGGCAGACACGTGGGCCAGAATTCCAGCAGAGGTCGTCACTGCTGTCTAGGGGTGCTGCCTTCCCCACAAGTCCTAGGTAACTGGCCTTGCTGCTGGACTTGTGGCCACTACTCCTGGACATCTCTGTTGCCCCAAGGCCCACCCTGGGAACTGATCCTCTGAGAAGAGGGGTTCACATCCTGCAAGCTTCACAATCAAAGCCATGGGTACGTATGTCCAGCTGGCCAACCCTCCTTGGTCAGATGCCAGCATCTTAGTGTCCAAGAATGTGGGTGGAAACAAATGCCTATCCACATAGGATGGTTAGAATCTTATCTAGAAGATGAATGCTGCCTCCCACCAGAATCTACATCTTGGATAATTTCCAAATATAAGAAAAAATGAAAAAACAACAACAACAAATTTATGTCAGTGGCACATGTAGAAGCCCTATATTCTTCCCTTCATGGTTAGTGTTCATCAAGAATAATCATACCTATAAAAGGATATTCCCACCTGTATAATACACTATTTCTTGACATCTAAACACTCTTTAATCCTCCCTCCAAAAAGAAACCAACCAATTCTGTTAAGTTAACATCCAATTCTGAGACTTGAACTTCTGATGCTCCTTCTTCCTCTCATATTGAGGAATGACAATAATAGCACCTCTCTGGACCAGGCCAGGCCTTAGTAAACATCTCTGCATATTTTAGCCTTTGCAGCTCATATAGTACTTGTCCAGGCTATTCAGTTCTACCATAATGGTATGGAAACAACCATAGACAATATGTAAATGGATGAGTTTGGTTGTGTTCCAATGAAAGTGTATTCACTAGATCCTTTAGATGCTGCATTAGACTGGAGTCTGCAGTTTGCCAACTCCTATTATAGACTATAGTTCGATACCACCAGCACACTTCATGTATAATTCAGGGGAAGAAGGGAAGCCATCGAACATCACACATAAGGCAATACTGGGAGGAGATCCACGTCTGGGGAGAGTCTGTCGCTTCATGTGTCCTAGCTGATGATGCCACTGCTCTCCTTAATGCCCCACACCATATTCCCATTTTGTTATCCCAATCCCAACTGGTTGTGGCTCTATATGTGATGGAGAGGATCTCAACTTTCCTTCTGCTTGAGCTTTTGAGCATAGAATGATCATTTAATGACTTTTTCACAGGACACAATTATATGAGAGGCCCCAGTCATTTCCCTGGAGTTCTACCCATGTCCTTCTTCCCCTGAGGAGTAGCAACTGTAATTTTTCCTCACTGCCCAGAGACTAGACAGGAAGTTCAGATAATGGAGACACAAGTCACAATGGTCCACTGCATATACCAGATGTCAGAGGTATGAAGAGGGTACCACTGAGAGCACAAGGCCTGCACAGCAGACGCGAGGTGAAGGTCGCTCAGTTTGTGCGGAGCATCTGACCAGCAGGACCTGCACGACTTGTGCCTTCCCATTAGGGCTGAGTCTCCTGTGTGTTGAGAGCAATGCGTGTTAGCTTTTGCCATGCTCAAGCCAAGTATGATCCCTGACGAGTTGTTAGATGTTCAAAAATGCATGCTAACTCAAATCAAAGGGTATTCTGTAAGAAAACTGAAAACGTAAATATACAGTGTGAATGTAAATATAAAAACGAAAATATGTAATAATTCATGAAAAATGTAACTCGCATGGTGGAAGGGGACCACAGGTTCCCATGGGCTAGTAATGTGTGCAGGAAACAGAAATTTGTGAATGAACCAAGGTGCAGGAAGTTTATTCTCCCCTGGGGGTGGGAAGTGGGTATCTTTCTCTTTTCTTGTGAAGTCAGGGAGAAATGCTCTACATTTGGAAGTGGTATTGACTTGCAGTCAGAGAAAATGTTTTGCTCTTGCTTCTTGAAAGAATGATTTATTTAAGAGTTTAAAAATTTAAATCAATAGAACTTTAGAAAATCATGCATTTCCTCTCTGGATAAGACCTTTAGTGAGAAGCAGATACTATCAGCGCTAATAGACTTCTATGCTAAGTATGGATTGCAAAACTATTGAACTTGAGCTGGCATCTCTTGGCAAGTTTAATGGTGGGTTGAAGGAAATTAGTAAATTCAAGTCAACATTACTTTTTGGACATTTACTAAGTACAAGTGGTAGTACTAGGTAGTGTGAAGGACACAAGAGGAATGAAAATTACTTCTTCCCCTCAAGTCAATTGTAATCTGATAGATAGATGATAGATAGATAGATAGATAGATAGATAGATAGATAGATAATAGATTTGGGGAAGGAGAGACATCAGCTATCAGGTTTCCAGGAGGTAGAAGGATTATCCGCAGCTCACAGAATCAATATCAACTCTCTGCAGAAAGGCTTATTTCAGGGACAATTAAGATTTCAACAGGAGCATGGGGCAGGTGTGGTTTTGGTAGTGAGAACAGAAAGCTGCTTGCCACGTCCAGTCAATGGCTAAGGAGTGGAACATGTCACAGGTGTGAGTGAGCTGTGTCCTTCAGAGGTCTGTTCTGAGGCTCACTTGACTGCTACTCAAGACGCACTAACTTTCTAGAGGAAGCTAGCTAACTTTTTAAACGTTGCCAAGGGATGAGATAAAACAACCACCACGGTAACGGCATGATCCGAACACATCTGCAGGCGGGACCTAGTCTGTGGCTCCCACTTAGTCTGCAGGCAGGGACTTGCATGAGGTACAGAAGAGGAGGGTTTGGCCGTCCTCAGAATTGGCCCTGCTGGATGGATGGACAGCCGTGGCTGGGAGCCAGATGATAAAACAAAGAGACGAGTGGAATCGAAGCATCCGAGACCCCCCAACACACTGCGTAGAAGCCTGCGCTGTACTCTGTGGGTGCTGGGGCCTGCGCTCGCGAACATGCTGCTGCTATCTATTTTCGAAAGACTTCTTCTGGGGCTGCTGGTGGAGGAATGAAAAGGGGATCTTGGTTGGGTCCAGGGGTGAGTTCGGGACAGGCTGCAGAGCTCTTCATAGTCTGAGCCCAATTAAAGGTGACTGGAGAGGACTACTATAGTCAAAACTATTTATGATCCACTGAACATAAAGCTGAGGGAACCAGCAACTGCTTTATATTTCTTCTGAGACTGATTTAAGAAACTGAGATCTAGGCCCAAACACGTCACTAACCAGTTTTGTGATCTGAGGGCAAATGCTTCTCTTAAACTTATCTTTTCTCCCATCAGACTGTGACAACGAAATCTGTCCTTGCCTAATTGGGGATGTCATAGCCACAGGAAGAGGACACAAAGGGGCAGTCACCACTGGCAGGGATCCTATTGATAGAAGACTTTTTCTTGATGTTATTAGAGTTAGTCCTGTATCAGTTAAGACTGCGCCTATGAGGGTCTAAAAATAATTACAAAAAGTGACAATTAAAAGTAATTTTAAGTTTACGTGAGCTGAGTGGCAGCATCTGCCCAAGAGAACCTTTGCCACGTTGTTGCTGGCAGTGATGTACATGATGCTGCTGTGGCTTCGGTCCTTGTGGTCTTTCCTGAGTAAAATGGACCTGCCCAGTGCCTCACTGAAGGCCCTGCCCAAGGCAGCTGCATGGGACACCTCACACCACATGTGACCCAGCAGCAGAAGACGTCTCTCCCGGCCAGCTGACTAGGGTGTAGCCTCGGTCAGCTGGGCTCGCCCAAACAGAAGCAAAAAGAATGAACAGGACTGGACGTAGAACTATTAGAGGAAATTTGGGTAAGGTGTCTGTCCAGTCGATGGCATGAGGACAATGGACAGGCTGGTCAACAGCAACATGGGAGAAGGCGTACGTGGTAAGGGGGAAGGAGAGGTTCAGCCGGTAGCCCACAGGGAGCGGAGATGGGATGGTAAGGTGGAAGACAGATGCCAAGAGGGTAGATTGCAAGGGGGAGATCTGGGACCTTTGTGTCCAGCGGTGCTCAAGTTGATTTAAGTTAAGAGTGATCCTGTAAAGCCGGGGATGTAGCTCAGTGGTAGAGAGCCCACCGGGCATGTGCAAGGCCCTCAGTCCAATCTCCAGGGCCATAATTTTTTTAAAAAAATCATTTAGTCTCTGTAGGGATCCATTGGTCTCACTGCGATTAGTTCCACCCAGGGAGAAATGGCAGCAGGAATGAGAAGATAGACAAGAAGACAAAAGCTGGGCTAGGTGGTCACCCACTCTGCCACAAAACACATGACACAAAGTTGCCTAGCACCTAAGAGCCAACTTTAACCAAACAGGATGTTTATCTCAGGACTGAGGTAGCTGGTTTACTTTAGGCATGGAGGCCCCATCCTACCTACACACATTTGATCAATTTCTTAGCTTCCTGCAGCTCCCAACAAGTCTCATGGCAAGTTTTGCTTTTTTTTGTTATCATAATTCTACTCTGTACAAACTCTTAGACTAATCTTTGCCCCTTGCTCGAGTTAGATTTTTCTTGCAACCAGAATTCTGTAACTAGGACACTTCCTGTTCACTGGAAATAAATAACTCTCTTTAAGTGCTTGAGATGAAAAGCAGAGCTACAAGCTGTTAAATGTCTTCTCGTGGGGAAAAAGCCTGGATAAGTTAGATGGCATGCAGCTGGATAGGCCAGGAGTCAGCAGAAGCATTTAAGAAATGCTGCATGTAGACTCCACAAGAAGGAGAGGCTCTAGAAAGGAAATACATTTTAAGAGTAGCTAAGGCAAAAGGGGTAGGACAGAGCTGAGTTGACCTGGCCTGTGGAGTTGGTGGTGAGGCGGACAACCATGGGCCCCCGAGTCTGCAGATCTCACCCAACTTCCTGGCTCCACTGAGCACCAAGATCTCAGGAAGTCTCTCAGCCTTGTCGAAACCCAGGTGCTGTAACACGGAGAAACAGAAGCCGTGATGATAGTGAGGATGGCGCCCATGGGTAACGTGTGAACTTCATCATGAACGAAGCAAATTCATGTTGCTTGTTATTATTAAGAGATAAAGCCATAATGTTAGAAATGAAAAGATTGTAGGTGAAAAATTCACAAGTGATAGCAACTAAACACAAGAGAAAAAATTGACTTCCAGAAAAACTGCTAGTGGAGGCTTGATATTGCTATTGCCTCCTCCTAACTGGGACACGAAGGTGTTACAGCATGGCAGGGTCCCTGCCCACTGCAGGACCCTGCATTTTTTAAGTGTAGCAGTATTTTAGCCTCTGGATAGGCCTGTGTAGTTCTGATGTAACTCTAGATCGTACTTAACTGTACTGTAGAGTGCTAGTGTATGCCCATGTGAGGGAGACAAAGACACAAAAATTGTGTGCCAGGGTGCAACTGCACCACGTCTGGCCCTCAGCATTTGGACACAAATCTGCTAAGCCAGTCCCAGCAGGAATAAAGCTCTGTCCTAGGACAGAGGCCTCTACATGAAAGTCCCACAGCAATGCATAAGATGCCTTTGAGATTTAACCTTTTTCAAGGAAAGGAAACAATAACGGCAATGATGCTAATAAGAATCACCACAACCTGCCCTTGAGCATCTGAGTGCAGGACCCAGGTGGGGCTGTGCTTCGCAGTGACCATCTCGGGTTCTCCAAGTTAGGCTCATTGGCCAAGTTTATCCATGAGGAAATCAAGACCTCTGGATGAAGAAGCTTGGCCAAAGCCAAACAGTTAGAGATGCGAACCCAGCCTCTCACGCTGCTTTCTGTGCCCATCTTCCTGCAGCTTAGCTTAGCCTAGGATGCTGAAAGAGAGCCCTGTTGTGGTCCGTGGAGAACCCCAGGCATTCTTTCTTGGAGAAATGAAATGGGGACCAGAGAAGTGAGCTGGCCTGCTTGAGGGAACACAGCTCTCACCTGTAGGTCATCCCTCACCTGGGGAGCTCCCCACCTGGGACAGTAGCTGGCCAGGGACACTGGGCTCTGTCTCTGGCATGTGGCTATTTTCACTTTGCATACTCTTCCATAAATAGGCTGTTGGTTTCACCTGAGAAAATGTAAGGTATGTTTGTCCTCCTGAGGGAACAGCTGGCATGTGTGCTGGGGCTGTGCTACCTTCGCACGCCCAGGTTTATGGCGGGCTTGGCCCTGACTGCTGATAGAGGAGAGCAAATAAGAGTTCGTGACCATCCACACAGAGATTCTTGTTTCTTAGCAACTTCTAGAGTGAGCATCCCATGGTGCTCACCGAGTGAGAGCTGGCGGGGCACACGCATGTGCTCACACTGCTGACCTTTATGGAATGCCCAGCACAGGCCAGGACCTTTTAATGTGCAATTAAACAAACAAAAAGAGAGAATCCCTTTAACAGAGCAGAAAGCTGAGGCCCAGGTACACCCAGAAACTCATCCATGTTGCAGGCACAGTTTATTCTCAAGTGCACAGTGTCAAGGAGGGGAGTGACCTATTTTGTTTGTCTCTAAGAGACTTGTAGGAAGCACCTTTAACTTCTCAACGGTCCCCTGAAGTGAATTGGTATCCCTGTTTTACAGAGGAGGGACTTGAGGTCAGGAGAAGTAAAGTGAACCACCAAACTTTCTACAGTTAGCATTAGAGTCTCCATTCGGGAAACTCCTGGTGGTTCGTGGTTGTACCCACGATGGTCTAGGTTGAAAAAAGAGGACAGTCAAATATCATGGGAACCCAGTAGGGGAAACTTTTACATTGAAATTTTACTGTATTAAATCCTTAGCACCGACTCCAGTAGGTTTTCCTGCCAACCAGTGACCTAGTGGAAAAAGTAGCATATTATGTGGGGGTCAGGGCAGGCTGAGCAGAACAGGAAGAGATGAGGAACGTTTGTGGTCTCTCGCTCCTGGCAGTGAACCCAGTGGCCACTGTCACTGGAGAGGCCCCTTGGCCCTTTCTTCTGTATCCTGCTTCCTGTCACCAAAAGGGACCCTCCACCTTGTTCCATTTTTAAGAAATGCTTTCTGTGAGGCGGGGGATATGGTTTAGCAGCATAAGCGCCCACCAGACAAGTGCAAGATCCCAAGTTCAATCCCCAGCCACCCTTCCCCCCAAAAAAAAAAGCAACCATAAGTTTATTTATTTATTTTTGTGGCCAACTAGCCCACACTAAGGGTGGGACTGACATGGCATGTGGTGCCGGGAATCGAACTGTGGTCCCTATGTGCTTGCCTATGCAGGTGCTTTAGACCACGGAGCTACCTCTCCTGCCCTGAAAAGCATAACTTTAAAAAAAAAGCTTGTTGTTTAGCTGCTTGTTTCTGGGACACAATCCCCACAGATGCTTATGAAACCCTTGGAAAGTCCGGGGAAAGTAAAAGAGCTTTAGATGATCACAGAAAGTTCTTGCTTTTCAGTAACATATGCATGAGGCTAATTCAATTTTTCTCACAGTCTTACACAGGAATACTTATATTTTTTGTACTTGTAAAGGTCTGTTACTTTTATTGTCTATTTCCAGGAAAGAAAAGAACCATTTAAGGGGTAGCCAGATGCCTCTGCTTTGAATATCTCCGTCTTTGCCTCTTCTGTCTGTGTGGTAGAGCAAACAGACTATTGGCTTGGCTGCTGGGCCACCGCTGCTCCTCTGCCGCAGGAGCTAGGGAGACCACTCCAGTTTGGGCGCTGTGTTCTATTTCCAGAGGTTCCATAGAGCCCTTGGCTGCCACACTGAGCTCTGCATCTAGAGCTGGCAACTGGGGGTGGGAGTTGGTGCACAGAGTTCAGGAATCCACACATGAGACAAGCCTGAAGCCTGAGCAAAGCCATGCTGCATTTATGTCTACTCTGCATGCGTGAGGAGATACTGTTCTACTAATAAGGTGCGACTCAAAGTAAAAACGATGAAGATGTCCATGATTAAGATGTGTGCGTATCAATTCTCCAAGATAAATATAATGTTATATATCACAAACATATAGCAATAAAAATGTGTTAGACTTGACTAGCTTTTATCTTGATGCCTTTTCTAATTAAAAGGAAACTAAGCATATTACTGAATTTTTAGTTCTGATCATTCTGATTTTCTTAGTTAAAATACGATTGGATTTTTGTCATTATGATATTCTTAATCAACACAGACTAAACACACTGTTGGAATGAAAGCAGTCTGTGTACCTCTTTGATATTAAGAATTGGCCTGGCCATTGCAAATCTTGAAAACACAGGTTCAGATGATTTACTGTGCCTGTCTAAAATGAACACTTTGAGATTCTCAACAGCAGGCTCTGACACAGTAGCTACTGGCCACATATGCTATTTAAATTTATATTAAATTCTAAAACTTCATTTAGTTATGTAGACCTGATTTCAAATTCCCAGTATTTTCATTATTAGAAAAAGTTCTACTAGGCATCCCTGTCCCAGGAGAACTGCATGACCTTTCTTATTGTGTTTTCTTGAGATGGGTTGGTTTTAGCACATGATTCCTAGATACTATTGACCCTTTGGCTCCATCAAAGGGACACTCATGCATAGGAGTGGTTAGGAAGCTGGGTTGACTCCTTGTGGGACAGTTTGCACTGGGTAACATGATGCTTACAAGTCGCCAATAACTGTTGCCTCAGCCACACCCCTAATAGCCTCTCCCACCAGGTGTCCAGGATCTGCATAAAGCCAGACTCCAGGATTTTGCCGGTGCCTACCCAGAGGAGCCACTAAGAAGGGGAGCAATGGAGAAGCCACCGAAAGCCAAGTAATGTATTTTCTTCTGTGAAAGAAAGGCTTCTGGTGGGATCA
>PVKN010023359.1:0-14825 GCA_004027915.1 Capromys pilorides | reverse complement strand
ACTACCAAAGTTGTATCAAGATGTAAAAATCAGAATAACCCAATAATCAGACAGTTAAATTGAAAAATGTAATTAAAAATTTACCAACAAAGAAAATCCCAGGTCATCATGGATTCGCAGGTGAATTCTATAAGAAATTTAGAGAAGATTTATTTATTTATTTATTTATTTATTTATTATTTTTTAAATGTGTTTAGTACGGGATCTTACAGGGTCTTATTACACTACACTTGTAGTGATTCTCCTGTTTTCAGCCTTCCAACTGCTAGGATTACAGGCATGCACCACCATGTCCAGTCTCAGTCACCATCTCAGCATGCTCAGGAGGCAGGGCTGGCAGAGCATGTGGTGCTGGGGATGTAGCCCAGTCCCTGTGCTTTGTCTGTGCAGGCACTTTAATCCACCGAGCTGTCTGTCCAGTCCAAGAAATTTAGAGACGATTTAATGCCAACAGTTCTCAAACTCTTTAGACAAACTGAAAGATTAGCAATTCTCCCTAACTCATTTCTGGAGTTGACACCAAAACCAGAGAAAAGCCTATTAAAAAAAGAATTACAGACTAATCTCCCTAATGAGCATAGATGTAAAAATTCTCTATAAAATACCAGCAAGCAGAATGCAGCAAATCATCAAGAAGATTATACATCATGACCAAGTGGGATTAATCCAAGGAACTCAAGGATGGGTCAATATACATAAATCAATAACTGTAATACACCATATCAACAGAGCCAGAGACAAAAACCATATGATCACCTCAATAGTGGCAGAAAAAGCTTTTGATAAATCCAATAGTCATTGATCATCAAAATGATAAAAATGCTACAGAAAATTGGACTAGATGGTCTTTACCTCAACCTGATAAAAGTCACCTGTGACAAACTAACAGCCAACTTTATACTAAGTGCAGAAAAACTGATAACTTTGACTTTAAAAATCAAGAATACGACAAAGATGTCTACTGTGACCAGTCCTTTTCAATATAATTTTGGAAACATTAGCCAGAGCAATTAGAGAAGCTAGAGAAATAAAAGAAATAAGGATAGGAAAGGAAAAAGTGAAATTCACAAATGATATGATACTATACATAGAAGACTCCAAAAACTCTACTAAAAGACTTCTGGTTTTAATACCCAAATTTAGTAGTGTAGCTGTGTACAAAGCCAACACTCAAAAATTAGTATTCTTGCACACAAACAACAAAATTACTGAGACAGATATGAGGGACACTTCACCCTTCATAATATCATCCCCAAAAGTGCAATACATTGGAATCAACCTAACAAAGGAAGTAAATATTTATACAGTGAAAATTATGGTAGTTGTCCAAAGGAGATTAAAGAGGATTTTAGAGAATGGATATTCCTTGTTCATGGATAGGAAAATCCAACATTGTGAAAATAATCATACTTCTAAAACTGTCCTACAGATTCAATGCAACTCCTGATCAAAATGCTATTATCATATCTCATAGATCTAGGAAAAACATTCCTAAAACTCATCTGAAACCAGAAAAGACCTAGAATAGCAAAAGGAATCCTGGGTAAGAAAGGCAAGGCAGCAGGCATCACAATCCATGACTTGAAATTGTACTACAAAGCTACTGTGATAAAATTTTGCATTGAATCAGCAAAAAGTCAGACCTGAGGATCGATAGAATAGATTAGAAGATATAGACACAGCCCCAATATATTCAGCCACCTTATCTTTGGCAAAGGGGCCAAATACATTCACTGGAAGAAAGATAGCCTCTTTAATAAAAGCTGATGGAAACATTTATTTTCCACATGCCAAAGACTGAAACTAGACTCATGTCTATTACCATGTGTCTCAGTTACTCTTTTCTCATCACTGGGACAAATACTCAACACTCAAAATGAAGGAAGGAAAGGTTTATTTTGTTCAAAGTTACTGGAGGTTTCAGTCCATATTTGGCTGGCCCAAGACTGAGTGGAACAGGGCAGAGAGCATCCAATTCATGGCAGTGGAACAACAATATTTGCAACAGAGGCAACCAACCAACCAGGGCAACAGAGAGAGTATGTTTCTCTGTCTCTTTTATAATACATTCAGGCTATCACTCCTGGCAGGAGAAGGTACACACACCCATAATCCCAGCAGTACTAAGACACATAATTCCAGTGGATCATGAGTTAGTCTCAAATTCTAGAGGACCCAGCCCCACTACTGTATGAGGCTTTGCGGGGACAATTAGACAAAAACCATAACATTCAGCCCTAGGAACTCCGAAGTCTCATGCATATCCCTTTGTTCAAAAGACATCTTAGCCCATCTTGAAGAGTTCCCAACAGTTTCAGCATTGCTGAAAACTCCAAGTCCCAAGTCTCCTCCAAGATCCAAGGCAAACTCTTCACTGTGAGCCCCTATACAAAAGAAAAGTTAAATACATCCAACATTTAAAGGCACAAGATAAACACTACCATTCCAAAAGTTGTAAACAACAGGGGAATATAAAACACAGGGACCAACACAAGTCCAAAATCCAGCAGGGCAAACATCAAATCCTATAGTTTCAACTCAAATATTGAAAGCAGTCTGCCCTGAATTGTGAGCTCCAAAGGCCTTACATGGCTCTGTCCCTAAGGCACTAGGATGGCTTTGCTTCATCTTTGAAGTTTCCCTTAGACAATCCATGTTTCTGGCTTTTCCAGACTTCTGGGGTTTCCACTGAATTGGCTTTGCACTCAATGCTTCACATACTGTCCTCTCAGGGGCACACTGCCTGGTCTCCCAGGCATTCTTCTGAAATCAAGGTGGAAGCTGTCTTAATCTCACAACTTCTGCATTCTGAATGCACCTAAAACCAGTGCCATGTGGATGATTTCAAGGTCTGATGCCAGCTGGAGCAGTAGTCAGGCTTTCTTCTCTCTTGGCTATAAGGGTTGAGTGCCTTGATCACTGAGCATTCTGACCCTGAATCCGAGAAACAAGTTCTTCATGCTGGAGCCATTTTGGAACCTGGTGTGACTGCTGCTGCCATTCTGGAACTTGGAACTCTGTGGCTTTCTTCTCAAGGCAAAGTCTCTCTCCCTTGCAATTCTGAGGTTGTAAAGGGTGGAGACCCTCTGCTTTTAATGATGCCTTCAGACCATCTTTTTTATTCTCTGGTTCCTTCTGAGCAATGGAGATATTCTCAGCTCTATCTTTGTAGTCCACAGTGTTCCTGGTGCTTCCTTTCTGGCTAAACTTACAACATCTTAAATCATCCTGCTTGGCTATTTGCTCTTGATTTACAACATAAATCTTGCCAAAACCCCCTAATAACAACCATGCCAATGTCCCAATAGTTGGCTGCTTTGAAATATCTTTTGAAAGATTAATCAGTCTGCCATGCTTATCTCAGTTTTAGGCAAAGTCTCTGGGCATGAGCAAAATTCAGGTGGACTTTCAGCCAAGCCACAGCACAAATTATCTGGAGTCCAACAGCAAGTGCAGTCCTTCCCAGAAGAAATCTCCCCAGCCTGGTCTTTACAAGTAGCCTTCTGTCAGTCTTCTGGTCTGAGCTCTGACAAGAATCTTCTCTACAGAATAGCCAAAACATTTCCAGCTCTTTGCAAGTAGAGGACCTTTCTGAACCTTTCCTATCTCTTCCCATAAGACATTTCCAAAAACTTGTAATCCACATGGTCATGTTAGTCACAGCAATGACCCCACTCCTGTGGTACCAAATTCTGTTTTAATTACTGTTCTCTCATTGCTGGGAGAAATACCCAACATACAAAATGAAGGAAGGAAAGGTTTATTTAGCTCACAGTTATTGGAGGTTTCAGTCCACATTCAGCTGGATCCAAGGCAGAGAAGCACAATGCAGAGGCCAGCAGTTTAAGGAGGCAGAACAGCAACAATGTAAGAGGCCAACAATAGCAATGGAGGCAACAGACCACCAACCAGGGTCACAGAGAGCAACACAAAGAGAGTCTGTTTCTCTGTCTGTCTTATAATACATTCAGGCTATCACCCCAGACTGGGATAGGTACACACATCCATAATCCCTGCAGTACTAAGACACATAATCCCAGTGGATCATGAGTTAGTCTCAAACTCAGGACGTCCCTGCCCCATGACTGCATGAGGCTTTTAGAGCACAACTAGACACAAATCATAACACAATGGAATTTGCGGTGATGAATAGGGTCTCCAATAGGACTTGGATTTCCTGGTTCCAAGTTCAGGAATGAATATAAATATGCAAATGGAAATATCACCGGACTTGCCAAGAAGTCTCCATCCCCTCCACATCTTCTAGCTCCTGGAGCTAGAGAAGATGAACAGCCTCCTTCTCTAGGGCTTCGTGCCTGAGGAAGCAGAGAGATATGTGTGGGAGGGTAGTCTGCATGTGGCCAATAGAAAACTATTCTATCCACGCAGCCTGAGAAGAAAATAACCCTGCAACATGCTTTTCAAAATGTTGAACAATCCTTTGTTGAAACTGAAAAGGGCTTTAATGTAGAGTGAGAGCTAAAGGGACCTTGGAGATCGCTCAGTCCCTTGGATTTCAAAGGATGCTGCCCAGAAGTTCTAGGACTCTGAGATCAAAGTTCAAAGTAAAGTCAAGACTAACATAGTTTGAAAGCCACAGATCTAGTCTAACCTTCTCACCTTATAAAATGGAATATATTAGTTTCCTAGGGCTGCTATAAGAATGTACTGACACTGGTAGCTTGGAAATTTATCATCCTACAGATCTGCAGATGGAAGTTCAAGCTCAAGGTGTTAGCAGGGTCATGTTCCCACTGGAGCCAGTGGGAAAGGATCTATTTCAAACCTGTTTCTTAACTTCTGGTAAATGCCTACAACTGGACTGAATAACTCCAACTCTGCAAGGCATGCTATTCTTCCTGTATATGTGTGTGGGTTGAAAGTGCTCCTTTTTTAAGGACACCAGCCATACTGGATTATGGGTCCGTTGACTCCAGTATGACCTCATCTTAACTAATTATATCTACATTTAACTGTTTCTTATTTTCAAATAAGCTCACATTCTGATGTATTAAGGGAAGAACTTTACCATGATTTGGGGGAACACAGTTAAATCCAAAATGATTGGGTAGGAGGAAATGGACTTGCCTGGTGATGCATGCAAGCCCAGGACTAGGCCACCACCCAGTGCTTTTTCTATTATTGCAATTTGCCCTCCACCTGATGCTCAGACAGCATGTGTTCTTAGCCCTAGTACAGCAGTTGTTGGTCGCCTGTAAAGAACCCCTCACTCAGCCTCTTTTTAAGAGCAGACGATTCCTCTTGTTGGGCATCTGCTATTGTGTGGCACTTCCTTGGCAGTTATTACTTGTTTTTATATTTGGTGTACGAAAAACCTGACTCTCCTCCTATCTCCAGAGAGCCAGCCAGAGGTGGACACATGCCTGAGACTCAACCCATTGGTCTGCTCTCCTGGAGCATTGTTCCTTTGGTGAGTGCAGTTCTATGTGAAGGCCACTTTGTGACATGCCTGCTCTTGAAGGACGGCTTTGTTGACTTCCCACTTTAAGGGCCTGTTGTTCTTCCAGCAAGTTTCATCCTTGCCTGAGAGAGGTAGGTACAATCCATTTCTGTCAGTGGAAAAGCAAGCTCTGAATGATATACCCATAGTGTCACTGGTTACATGGGAAGGTGTCACTGCCTTGCTTTTAAGTTTAGAATGAATTAGGACATACCATGAGCACCAAAAGATGACAAATTACCATGATGTGGAATTTTTTTCCCTTGAGTGAGACCTCAGACCTGTTTTCTGAGGGTGTGACTAACCTAAACATGTTGGAACAAGGGTTGGTAGGGAAGGGAGGCAACTTCCAGATGCCACAGGCTGATTTATATTCCACAACAGCCCACATTATATGTCAGTTGTGTGGGTAAACAGCCTCACCTATGGCAGATCACAGGGCCCGGTGATTGTATCTTGTTAAAATGGAGCCTAAACAAAATCAATAATTGCTATATCATCTCCAGGAGTGAGTCCACATATGGTTTATCTTCTGAGATGTTTGTCATGGTCCCACTTGTGTCAACATCAACACTGGTGGGGTGGGACCCTCACTGATTTAATTTGCTTTCTGATGTGTGCGAGGCCTCACCTAAAGCCAAATCACTTGAAAAATAGCATCGAGACAAGTGATGTGATATCTGTGGTGAACTTCAGGAAGGCTTCGATTTTTTTCCTATACAAAAGGGGGGAAAGGACATATAGGGGGCTTATTTTTGATTAAATGCCTTAGCCTTGCTGTGGCATTTATCTTCCTGTGGCAGCCTCTGATTTAGTCACAATGTGTAATTCCATTAGCATTATCTCTCAATTCATTTGAGGGGCTTCAGCCTGGACGGCAGCTGCATAAAGGACTCTAGCATTCTGGAGGAGTCTTTCTTATTTCTTCAGCAAGTTTATTCCTTTATCAGCAGTTCATTTAAAGAAGCGAAAGGGGAGCCAGTCAAATCATTAAGTGAGAATTTAATGTGGGGTTTTAACGGCAAACCTAAAAGCTTTTTGCAATGAGAAGAAATTTTTTGTACCAACATTGATTAGAAAAATCATCATGTCTACACCCTGTGCTCTGTATAACTATTACAAGGACAACAATATGTATTGTATCAATTATTGGGAATGTACTACTATCGTGTTTTTGAAAATGTCACATTTTTATTTCTTATTATAAGAAAATTAAACACGAAATAAATGTTTTTTGGATTAAAAAAGGTTAAATTAAATAAATGAACAATGCCTCCACAGCAGCCATAACTGATGTTAAAGGATATTACATATACAATGGCCACAGATTTAGAAAGTGGGCGTACCTTTGTGCTTTTAATGAGAAAAGTGATTTGGATCACTTGTTAGGACTCCTGGGCCTATTCTAGCTGAGCTACTAGGCCACCTGTGACTCTGTTTCTCTACCTGCACTTTGTTCCCACCTCTCTCTCCTGCTCACTGCACAGCTGATGCTGAGAGGAAGAAAGAGTTGATCTTTCTAAAGGGCCCTGAGTACCTGCAGAGAAAGTGGAGGGCAGATGGGAAGTGGATGCTGGAGACTCTCCTTTGTCTGTGATAATGGGAGGCAGGGCTCCCAGGGAGAAATGAATTGCATGGATAATACCCAGATTTGGGTTTCAGCACTTTCCTCCCAGAAGGACCTTTTGCTTCCATTGCTGGCAGGTCACCTCCCTTGCTGGCTTGCCTTTCCTTCTCTTCCTTGACCTTATGTAACCCTTCTTCAAAGTGCTCCCCAGCAAAAAATAAGGTGTACAGCAGGTGAAAAGTGGGAAAGGCATTAGGGGTTGGGAAAGCCAAATGATAGATAATTGCTCCTGGGAGCTGTTTGTATGATATAGCACTTGTAATCCTGTTTTCTGGGAAAGGGATTTTAGATGCCAAAAACTCCACATGACATGTAGCTTTTTTTGAGCAGAGTAAGGACAGGTGTCTGTCCTTGTCATTAAAAACCTCACTACTTACATAGCTGAAAGGGAGAACAGAGACAACCTTTTTTTGAGGCCCCCCAAATGCACCCGGTCATGTTCTAAGTATTTCATATGTGTTACGATCTTTAAAGAGTGTTTCTAAACTTAAAGATATGGGCCTTTATGAGTAAATTTTTTGAGCACTCCCAGCATATGTACATGTATTTATTTATGAGTTATATATATGCTATTATAATGTGTTATGTATATTATAATATATGCACAACTGTATGTATTTTAAAAGAATGATAAAATTAGAGACAGAAGTTATACGCTCTCCTTGCATCCTCATGGAGTCGTGGGCAGATGCTAGGTGCTCACAACCCACACTGGCAATTTCCGTTCTTCACAGCCCACTTGACATGTAGGTGTTGTTGCTTCCATTTTATAGATGAAGATCTGGGGCTCAGATTGTTTTAGTGATTTGCTGAGAGCTGGGATTATAATTCATGTCAGTAGATCTGGGGTCTTCCTACTCTAGTGCCTCCCCCCTTCCTTTCTTCCCTTCCATGTAGACCTGGGTTCCCAGAGCCTACCATTTTCTTTTGCGTCTATGCCAAGACTTCCACATAGACTACATCTGCAGAGGATGCCTCTGAATCTTGGCTAGTCTAAATCAAGCTTAATAACTCCATTTCTCTTTTTTAGACATTCGTTTTCCCAACTTCCCTTGCAGCTTGGAGTGACCGTGTAACTCATTCTGGCCAGTCTGATACACAGAAGATTTTCAAGAAGTTTCATTTGTTGTTAGCAAGAGATCCTCTCCAGAGAACTCCTCACCTGTGTTTGTGTCTTAGACATAATTACTGGAGGAGATTCTAGAGCTGAGTCCAGTTGTCTACTAGTCTTGTGGGAAATAACTATAATAGTGAAAGGTGCTAAGAATGAAGCACAGAAAGAGTCTGGCTCTGGTCACCTCACTGTGTCTCTGCTCTGTGTCTCACCTATCTCTGGCCTGCTCATGTGAGATGTAAAACGTCCTTAATGTTTAAGCAGCTAAATGAGTGTTTTGTGGCTTACAGACACAACCTTCCTAACTGATAGCCTCTATTTCTAACGTCATCTTCTTTCCTTAGTTTATTTCCTCAGTTTTCTTCTGTGCTTAGTCTGTATAGTCATTTTCAGAAAAAGGGTTTTACGTCCATATAGTACATGAAGTCATGGCCCATAGATCTTTTTAGAGCTATGATTAATTTTCTCTTTTATATTTTATCTTCCTCAGTTAAATTATTATATGCATCTTTGTGTGCATAAATAATGGTTTGTTCCATTATTGTGCAGTTCTGCCTAGGCATTTATGGTTTCTAAAATTTGCCTGCTCTAGAACCAAGCATCATTTCTTCTTGGTACCAGTCTATTCTCTGTGTGATGTTTCCTGAAGCTGGTTAGCTCCTTGTAAATTAAGTTTAATTGTCAACTTGGCTGGATAAACATATGTTTAGCATATTAATAAAGCACAACTGTAGGTGTTTCTGCTGGGTCAGGAGTACATGACCTTGGGAACTATATTTGACTTGATCCCTGCTGCCTGGCCTTTCCTTTTCTGGATTTTCCTTCTTTGCTGCATCTTTATTCTACTACGACTTCTGCCATGATATTCCTGCCTTGGAACTAATCACCCATGGACTGCATCCTTTCATACCATGAGCCAAATTAAACATCCTTCTTTGAGTTCCAAGTGTCATGTATTTTGTACTAGCAATAAATAAGAAAGCTAATACACTCCTTGTCCTTTGTGTCTCAGCTCGGGGATATTACTCCAGGGAAGATTTTCTCTATTCTGTGTACTTCCACTCTTCACCACATCATGGTTTTACTTTTTCACTGAACTTATCACAGGCTGAAATGAATAAATGAATGGACCTAGCTCGATGATTCTTGCTTCTTCTTAGAACATGTGCTGCACAAGAGCAAGAACCTTGTCTTCCATGTGATTCACTGTCACTAGCACCCATAGCAATGTTTTGCATATCTTTGGAGCTCAGAACACTGTTACATAACAGATGAACAGATGCAAGGATGAGTAGTTCTAAGGTACCTGCTCACCTGAGTCTTTGGGTTTATTTCCCATGATAATGTTTAGTATTTATGGAATGCAGATACTAAAAGATAAATACCTTTATATGCAAAATGCTAATTAATCAATTGATTATACTGTTATCAATTTTCTACAATTTAAAATTCTAAGAAGAACATCTATCAATATGGTTGTTATTTATCATTTGGTGAGCTTAATTTTTTAAAATGTATTTGGTTGTTGCAGGGTCTCACTATGCAGCTTAGGCTCAGGGTGATCCTCTTGCTTTCAGCCTCCCCAGTGTTGGGATCATAGGCATGTGCCACTACACCAAGACTCTGGCTGGCTTAGCCCACCCTGGGAGTGGGGCTGGAGCAGCACCCGGTGTCAGGATCCAACTGGCGCTTGGTCCCTGAGCTTGCCTAAGGAGGCACTTTAGTCTGCTGAGTTATCTTATTGGCCCTGAGATGAACCTAATTTTTAAAATATTGTAAAATCAGAGTGTAGTGGTTGATACACTGTGTCAACCTGAGAAGTAAAAAGCTTAACTAAATCTAACTAAATCAGCTCAGCAATTCCATGCCCTAGGGAATCCCAATTCCCTAGGGTGTGGAGTGCCTCCCCCATAAAGCCCCACCCCCAAGCTCTAGAGTGACTCAGCACAAAAAGGATATAAAAAGGAACTGAGAAAGATCGATGTATGTCACTTTCTTTAGAGGAGCTCGTCTTTGCAGTCAGCGTGGATGGAAGGAAGAAAGGCTTGCTAAATGCCGCAGCTTCTACTTTTCCTTTTGCTCTTGCTGTTTTCCACCACCGGGAACTGCTGCCCTCTGCCATGTGCTACTCTGACTTGGAGACAGCCAAGCATGGACTGAAACCTCCACTACCTGTGAGTTAAGTAAACTTTTCCTTCCTTAATTTTGGGTGTCAGGTATTTTGTCCCAGCAATGGAAGAAAAGTAAACTGAGACACAGAGATATAACTAGAAAAGAATAATGGTAAATTGAACATGGTATAATTGATAAGAATTAAGAATTTCTTTCTTTTTTTTTTTTTTGGTTGGCTCAGGCTGCCTTTCCAGTGGGTCTGGGGATCGAACCACTGACCCCTGTGCTTTACTGGAATTTCCAGAACAAGCACTTAAACCACTGAGCTATCCCAAAAGCCAAGAATTGCTTTCTGAATGATACTCTTTCCCTTGCAGTCTTCTACTGAAAAAGAAATGCTTATATCTTACCATCAACAACATACTACTAGACTGTTTTGGCCTTTACTCATCTGAAAAGCCCTAAGGAAAGTGACTATGGCCAGAACAGCTTTCATCTGCAGCTCAGGGCCATGTAGTAGGCAGCTCATACTTGTTTTCTTTATTTTTAGTGAATGATTGAAACATGATATGAATTGTATGAAATATTTGTTTATGTATTTTGCTCTACAATTATAAGGAAAAATAAACACAACTTTAGAGTCCCATGAAGATCTGTGATATCTGTTCTGGTCTTTGAAAAATACCTTTATTATTGTCAATATTTTATTACTTCTTTTTTTTCCTTCCTTCCCTCCTTCTTTCTTCCTTCCTTCCTTCTTTCCTTCCTTCTTTCTTTCCTTCCTTCCTCCCTTCATAGATATAATTTCTCTCCTTGTGCCTGAATAAGTGTGAAGAAGCAAGAAGACAGGTGATGTCCATGACTGAAATACATTGTTAGTCACTAGGGAGGAAGAGATGGGGTAGTTCAGTTTTGATAGCAGAAGAAGAAAATGATGAGGACATTAATGATACTGAATGGAGGAAGCGTAGGTAGGAATGGCAAAAAGGACACTCAGATTGAAACTTTGGAACTCTGAAAGATAAAGTAAATACACATTCCTTTATAGAGAGATGCATTTGATGAAAGAATAATGTCCCCCAGAGTAGAAATGCTATTGTTGGATCATCTAAAACAGTCTAGTGGAGAAATGAGCAGTAGTTGTCTATAGTTTATCAGATGTCCACAGTGGTGTGGGGGGAAAACCTATCCAGGCCCTTAGGTTTATGGTACCTGGGATGAGGTGGGGCTATCCATGATGGCATCCACACTTGAGAATCTCTCTTAGACATGAAGGGTTTCAGGTCCTTATTAGTTGTAAAAAGCTTGTGAGCCTAACAGTTATAGAAACAGAGGAATGAAAAGGATTTCTGTGGGAAATGGAAAGATCAATTATAGAAAAAGAAGACCAAGCACTCCAGGGCCACAACAATGAATGATTAGGAGCCTCATAATGGGTGAAATGGAAGGCAATTTTGAAAACCAATGTGAAAAAATGAAAAAGCAGAGCCTCAAATTATAGGGGCACACAGTGGGAAAATGGTCATGCCAAGATGTGGTAGAGGATGGTATACCTGCTCAGTGAGGTATGAAGAACAGGATGAGAAGAGGCAGGATTTGAGCTCTGTGCCTTCTTGGTCCTTTTATCTCACTCTTGAGCCCTGGGTTTCTGACTTCATTCCTAACTTCCTTCTTCTGTGATGGCCTTGAGTGGAATGTTGTTAATCTACCCTAGAAGTTACCTGAGAAGCATTCTGGCTCAAGTCAATAAACATCTACTGAGTCAGTAAAAGTCTATGACACTGTGGAAGTCCCAATGGCAAGCATAAAACAAGGAAAATTTCAAATCCTTAGTGATGTCAGAGGTCACTTAATCTAAATTCTAATCTTCACTTAAGTTCCTTCCTGAATGCATCAAGTGATGGAGACCTCTTGATCACCTATGGAAATCTATTATCTCTAGAGAGCTCTGAATATTAGAAAGATATTCCTCATATTGGGCCAAAATAGCTTTGTGTAAGATAAATCTCATTTGTTGATCCTACGTCTATATTTTAAAGTTAAAAGTTAATGTGAGGTTTCCCTTGGCAACCTCTCAAACATTGGATGCTGTCATGTTCCTTTCAGATTGAATTTCTTGAAGTTGAAGATTATCGGTTCCTTTGATTTTTTCAAATATAACAAGATTTTCACTTTGTTTTGAGCCACTGTCCCCTGAAGGCACTCGAATTTATTGTAAGGCAAGGGGCTTTTTGCTGTATATACTAATCCAGGTACACCACTCAAGGCGGGCAGCACAGTCATCTTTCCCTTTGGAACTCTACTCCCCATTAATGTGCCTTATGATCCCAACTGGCAATAGAAACATATTCTTCTTGATTCATATTGAGCTTTCAATGTAATCACATCTCCTTGGTCCTATATTTGCAAAATTATCCTTTTTACCTAAATATAGGCCCTTGTTGCATCCCTATTATACTTCATTTTGCTAAATCTTCCCCACAATTTCAAGGTGCAAAATTGATTTTGAATACAGATACTTGTATTTGAATAAAATTTTCTTCAGCATTACAATGCACTTGGTGATGTATCCAAAAGAAACACAGAATCAACTTACAGAGCTCCTATGGGCCTCTTGAACAGCCACTGAGGGGAGGGAACACATCACGCACTCCAAAAGACTTCCTATGAGCCTCCTTGTGACTGCAGGCCAGGTCTCCCAGTACTCCTACCCTCTTCCTGCCTGGCTGCCCTCATCCTCAGCCTGGCTTCCCTCCCTGGTTCTGGCTCCACATTTCTGCCTATTATCAACATCCTTTTTTTTCTGCAGCGGGCCATACATTTCACATTTAAACTTGTTAAACTCCTCTTAGGTTTTTTATCTATCCTCAGTATGAGGCCTCACTTCAGTGCCAATGTGTCCAATTATCATTGAAATTGCCCAATATTAAGCAAAACATGTTCCTTCCTTTTTAGGATGAAGAAGGATTGTAAATACTTACATTTACTATTTTAATTTCATGGCATAGATGAATTTGATGAGCACATGTCTTCTATCTTTATCCAAGTCATTAGTAAGTGTGTTGAACCAATTGTTCAAGAGCAGAGCTCTGACACATACCCCAAGAAAGCCTTCCTTCATGTTGTCTTTGATGCATTAATGAAAATCTCAGGGGTTTAACCATTGAGTCAGTTAATCCACCAGCCTGCACTGCTTCCTGTTCTATGAAGATTTTATTTAAAAGTCTTTCAAATGCCTTGATGCAATTTAGATATTCTCTCTTACATACACCTCTCATGGCTTTGTTGAATTATGGAGTGAGACTAACCTAACAAAGTTTGTTCTTTCTGATTGCCATGAACTTAAAGTTAGAGTCTTCCCTAAATCCATGTGATTTGGAAGCCTCCTCCCCCAGGGTAAAGGTGTCTGGAGATGGAGGCTTTGGAGATGATTAAGTTTAGGTGAAGGCTTGAGAATGATACTTCCATCTATGATGAGACTGATGTGGGTGAGAAGAGACGTTTAGGGGCTCTGTGCATGAAACAAGGAACAACTATGTGAGGATGTGACCAGGAAAAGCCTCTTGTGAAGAACCCATCCATGCTGACATCTGGATCTCAGACTTGACCTTCTAAAACTATAAGAATAAAATGTTTGTTGAGCAAGCTACCTAGCACATGGTATTCCATTACAGCACTCCAAAACAACTGCAATCTTATTATTAGAGTATCCTTTTCTAACCTATCAACGAGATCCTTACCATTTACTGTTCCAATGGCCAATTTTTGCTCCATGCTCATTTGTTTGCATAGAATTTGCATTATTTTTCCCTTTTGCAAAATGAGAAAAACATTTGCCTATCTCTAGTCTTTCTTCACTTGTCTCTCCGCAGTTCCTAACAGGAGTAACAACAAAGTTTCAACTGTTAATATCCAAGTGTTTCATAATAATTATATTTGGACCTGTGTCATCTTTGAGTGCTAGTTGCTATGAGTTTACTGACCTCATGTAGAAGAATATTTCCTTTGATTTGATCTAACATGACGTGCTCGGGCATGGAAAGGATACTCTAGAACATTATGGCGTCTTCTTCCAACCAATCTGTGCCAAAGAGAGGCCTTTAGGCCACATGGGCTGCTGGCTGGTCTTTAGGACATGAGAGATGGAGACTCATTCTCTGTGACATTTACTCCATCATAGCAAGGGCAGATGAGTGGCTGTGTGACCTCCATAGCAGCTCATAAAAGAGTAGCAGCATGAAATGCAGAGCAGGAAACTAGAACAAAGGCAAGTCAGAATATGATACAGATGGGGTGGAGGAGTGGTTGGCTGGCTTTGAGAAGTGAGAGAGCAGAGGACTGGCGGTGTGATGAAGATGCTTTTAGCAGCAGCATTTTTTTTTGTTCATTTTTAACGAGCTGTTTAAAAAATGGAGAATATAGTACTTGCACATGGTAAAATGTCAAAAAGAACAAAGGATATACTGTAAAACAATAAAATATGCATTACCTGTTTTGCATTCTGAGGCTTC
>PVKN010023358.1:0-14822 GCA_004027915.1 Capromys pilorides | reverse complement strand
GTGACCTCCACAGACAGGGACAGGATCTTGGGCAGGCCATTAATCACAACCTGAGCCTTCCAGGAGACTTCTTTCAGCATTTGCTTTCCTGGCTGTCATAAAAAGTCCTGCCCCTCTTTTTCCTACAGATGGTTCTCTGGACTGAGAAAGAATAGAGTCTCAGCAGAGAGCCAGCATTTGGGACATGGCTAGGTCTGGGTTGACCTGGAAAGTGCCTGGGAAAGACTGAAGTCACCAGGCATGGATGGACTCCTCCTCCTCAGGTATCAGGTGGCACCTGGCTCCTATAGGAGACATCAGCTTCATGAAGGTAGAGCCTTTGCTTATAGACCTGCATCTTCGTCCACACCTGCCCACAACAGCACCTGCCAGACACGTGGGGTGGTGGAAGAGTCAGCACATGTTTGAGCAAAGAAATATTAGCTGACTGCTGCAGTCACTTCTGCTGCTGGGTGCCTTTGAGCAAATCACTTCCCTCCATGAACAGATTTCCTCACCTGGAAAAATTACCTTTGGACCTTCTTCTCATCCCGCAGGCTTAGGGTTCTCTTCAAACCTTGGCACCCTGTTACAATTGCATCAGGGTATGAAAGCAACAAGAAGTATCTGGAGTGACCACCTAATCCATCTGGATCCATGATCTCCAACATCCTCACCTTTGAAACAACTGTGCCTCTGTCAGCCCAAAAGTCATAACAGGGCACAGTCATGCAGGATCTAATCAGAAGCAGCTCCGGCTTCCCGAGTGTGGGCACACAGATGCTAGATCTGTCTTTGTAACAAAAGGGAGCCTTTCATGTCTAAGTAGGACCGCTGTGTGGGAAAACATCCATGCCTGTGTGTTCCACTCATTCAGAGCATGTTGGCTAATATTTGTTCACTGATTCACTTTCTCATTCCTGAAGGTTTCTTAAATGCTCACACACACACACACACACACACACACACACACACACACGGTAGGAGAATAAGTAGTCAGGATGTGCAACAGAGCTAAGCACAGGCATGCGGCAGCATGGAAAAGAGCGCAGATTTCCATCCCGTGGATTCAGAAAGAACCTTGGAGGAGGTCACTCTTGAGCTGCATGTGGACAAGTGAAAAGCAGGAGGTGGAAGCCATGCATGCAGATATGCAGCCAGAGAAGGGCAGAGTGCATCCCACACAGTCAACCATGTGGGTTGGCTCTGCTCCTGGGAACCCGGGTCCAGCCTTGGAGATCAGGAGGCAGCACATCCGAGTCCAGAGAGCAACGAGGCCACTGTGGACCAACGACCGGGTGGAGCACAGGCCGAGCATTGCTGGAGAAGTGCTTCGTAGTCATTCGCTTGCTCACAGGAACGGAGGGAGACTGAGCTTGGGATGAGACCTATCTTACAAACATACGAAGAAAAATTGAGAAAGAAATGAATCCAATGCAGTCCCCCAGGAGCCGAGACATTCTGATGTCCCTGATACCCAAAGTGGGGACAGCAAAGACTTGTCTGGGGCTCACTGCCTGGGGCCTGAGCTGCCTTTGCTGCCTGTGCTGCCTGTGTGACACTGTGGACTGTGGGGTTCTGCAGGCAGCAGGAGACTCAGCTGAGGAGGGCCCTTGGCTCTGGGCTGTGCCTCAGAAGGGGGGCTTGTGGCACAGAGCTGCTGGCCAGCTTCTGGGACAGTGAGCTGACTTTCAGGAGCATACCGAAGACTTCTGTTTCCTACTTGAATTTAATGGCTTTGGGGAGCTTCACTTTATGTTATTGGAGAACAATGACAAGTTTCTTCTATTACAAAAAATATATTGCCTAAAATAAATGTCCTATAAATGTTTAACAGGCCACTCACGAGGAAATTTCATCTTTGTATTTCTTCTTTGTACTCTTTGCTTGATGACAATATATTTATTTCCCTGTTTATCATCTGCATCCCCAGGGAGGACATATCTCACAGAACAGCAGGTGGGGATAGGGCCTGGCACACACATAGGAGCTCGGTCAAATGGCACAGAGAGGAGCTCATGGAAATGCACAGGTACTAGGCCTAAAAAAAAAAAACCATCTCAATGAAATGCCAAAGACAAGAAGGCAGTGTGAATCTGTTCCCAATTTCCTAAATGGCTTTTATTTAGGGACAAGGCCCGGAGCTCAGGACAGACTTATTCAATCACTGCATGAATAATTATCATTATTCATAAGCAGAATACCACCTACTTTTGTTGGCATATATTGTGGGCTGTGCTGTGGCCCTCTAAAATTATTATGTTGAAGTCCTAACCACCCAGAACCATAGAATGCAACTGTATTTGTGAACAGGGCCTTTAAAGAAGTCACTAAATGGAGACTTAATCCAATCCACGTGTGAGAAAACTATAACCCTAAACCCACAGTGGCACCTGAGGTATAAGTTCACAGAGGAAGGTCCTGCGAGGACACAGCAAGTAGCGGCCCTCTGTAAGCTAAGGAGAGACCTCCAGAGAAGCTGCCCCTACCAAGTAGGATTCCTCTGAGGTCCCAGGACCCCACCACAGGGCACTCGGGCTCCTGATCCCACGTCCCACCCATGCTGACCCATGGCCAAGTGCAGTGGGCTTCGCAGTTCAGCCTTGCTCCCTCCACACCAGGATCCTGAGGTCTGCCCACCTCCAGGCAGCCCAGCTCCATCCAGCGAGCCGGAGGCCTTCCTGTGAATGGCTGGCTGGTGGTGGCTGATCCTTTGAGAGCATTTGCCTGTGTGCTCAGCTGGGGGAGAATGTACCAGCCCCAGTGAGAACGGTTCCTGGCTTCTGAACTCGTTCCACCAGAGAGGCGGCCAAACAGCCGGATCTTCTAGAGAGAGGCCTGGTGAATTCCCTTTGGCCCCATCCTCCACCCCTGTCTGCCACCACCCACAGCCTCTGGGGAGGGTTCAGGGCTCAGGGCCCTCTCTGTCGGCATGAGCTCTTATCAGGCAGCTGGTACAGGCTGGATAGTGTCTAAGTCCACACCAAGTTGACAGAGGTGAAGACAAAGACAAAAAAAGGATGAGATGAGGGTGGGGGATGCTGGAGCTCTAACCTCTAGCACCTCAATAACAACCTTAGGGATAAGGGCTTTACAAAAGGAATTGAGTTAAACTGAGGTCACTGGGGTGACCTCTGGCCCAATATACCTGGTGTCCTCATAAAAAAGAGAAATTTGGACAAGGCAAACACACATAGAGGAAGATGATGCCCAGAGATGGGAGAAGATGGCCAGCTGGAAACCAAAGACAGAGGTCCTCAGAAGCCCATGGAGCAGCCAACTCTGCAGACACCTTGAACTTGAACTTTCATCCCACCTTCAGAACTGTGAGAAACATGTTTGTCCTGCATTAGCTGTTCACTCTGTAGCACTTTGTCACCACAGCCCTAGTAAGAGAATCCATCTGTGATCCAAACAGCAATTCCTTTCTCCACTGGAGCAGCCTTGGGGACTGGAGGTATGTTAGGAGCAAGGCCTGGAGCCTATCTAATGGAAATTTACATAGAGGCCTCGGTGGCTACCTGAATAAATCTACAATAAGTGTACCAGCTCCACCTTTGTAAAAAGGGAATAAATCAGTGCATTTATCTTTCAGGACTTTGTAAAGCTGCAGTGATTCACACTATGTGAAATGCTTAGCGCAGCAGCCAGCACACACTATGGGATCAAAAAATATCAGTTGATAGTTTTACTGTTATGAATACTTCAAGAGTGTTTGAAGAAACAGATCTGTACCTCATAGGTTGGAAGATGGGCTGAGCTACCATTTCTGGTGCCTGTCTATGTTTATGAGTGGGGTGGTGGCTTTGGGGGTAGGAGGAGGTAGACAGGGGGCTGTATGGGTGATCCCAGGTTCTCAAATCTTAATATGGACACACACTGATAGAGACACATAAGTCAACGTGCCCATGCCTTCATGGGTTCGTTTATTTGTTCACTGGCTCATCGATTCATTGATTGATTCATTCATTCATTTCTTACATACTCACAGCATAAATGCATAAGTGGGGAGACAGAAAAGAACAGTGTCAGGGATTCTGGGAGCATGGGGAATGAGCATCTGACTTCCTGGAGGAGGCCACACGTCAGCTAAAGAGGCCAAGTGAAGAGGAAGAGGCAGGCTACCACCACATGCACACAGGGGAACAATGGCAGTGTGCACCCTGCGTGACAGCGGAGGCTGATTCTGCTCTTGGGGACCCTTATCCCCTAGTGTACCTCATCAACCTTCTAGCATCCCAGCTGGCATGTTCAGGGACAGCAGAAAAGATTCCAAGAAAGCCAACTTTATTTCACACAGACCAATCACATGTGGAACCCCGCGCCCCTGGCAGGATATGGCTCTTCAGGTGCATCTGGCCTCTGGAGGGTGACTGTGATGCTGCTTCTGCCCTGAGGGCCCCGGCAAGGCCTGGCCAGTCTCTCTCCAAACAGCTATGGAGTCTAGAAGTCTCCAAGGACAGCTGTGTCTCAGGATGCTGGAAGCAAACAGGTCAGAGTTGGTAAATGGGAATGTGAGCTGGGCATGCTTTGATGGGGAGAATGATGGGCGAAAGAGCCTGGAGTTCTGTATTCCCAGGGGCCTTTCTATGGACGTCCTACCAAGTGCAATGGTAGAGCATAGGCAGTGAAAGGGAAGAGGCCAACACAGATTTCCTGAAGGACCTGTTGCAGAGTGGACCTTAGATGTCTTCCAAATGTCCACGTGCAAAGACTCAGTTCCCAGCCTGATGCTACTGGGAGGCAGTAGAAGCTCAAAAAGGTGAGCCCTAAGGGGCTGGCCAAATAGCTCAGCAGATTAAAGTGCCTGCAAGCAGGCGCAAGGGCCAGGGGTTTGATCCTGGGCCTGCCGTGCCAGCCTCACCCCTGGGGCACGCTGAGATGGCAATTAAGACTGGGCATGGTGGGGCATGCCTGTAATCCCAGCTCTTGGGAGGCTGTAAACAGGTGGATCGCTACGAGTCTGATCTAGTAGTGAGACCCTAACGACCCTGTAGATTCTTCCCTAAAATACAACAATTAATAAATAAATAAATAAATAAAATAAGAAGTGAGCCCTAGCTGTAGATCTCAGGGTCTGGGATTGTGCCCATCAGTGGAACTGTGGGCCCCGTCTCTTTCTCTTTTGCTCCCCAGCCCCGAGGAGAGCGGCCTTGCCTGCGCTCCCACCATGGTGTGCTGCCTCCCTACAGGCCCCAAAGCAGCAGGGACATTCAGGCACGGCTGAGACCTCCCACGCAGTGAGCCACAATTCCCCTTCTTGCCACATAAGCAGGTTCGCTCAGAGACCTGTTGCAGGAATGGAAAGCTGAGTGGCACGGGACCCAAATGCCCAAGTGCAAGGTAACCCGCTTGAAGCCATCCTCCAGCTTCCAGGCTCCGTGCCGACATCTCCTATACTCTCCTTAAGCCTACGGTGGGACTGCGAGTGGCAGGCATTGTTGTGCCCGCTGTCCAGGGGAGGACAGAGGTGCTTAGCAAGATGGTGCTGCCTGCCCAAGGTTGCAGGACTGGGGCTAGGGAAGGACTCAGTCTGAGGGCTCCACAGCCAGTCGCCCACACACAGTGTAGGGACTGGGCTTTGCTCTGCAGCTAGGAAACTCAGGCAGCTGTATGCAGGTGCCGTGCTATGGAGCTGAGCAGCCTCCCCGACGCACCTCACCCGGTGGAGGAGGAGGCCTTGAGATACAAAAAAAAAAAAAGCTGGCAGAGACAAGAGACAAGATGTTCTGTGACGGCTTCTGCTAAGCACTGTTCCCCTTTCGGCCGCGTGCCCTTTACTTGGCCTTTGAAACTGCTTTCCATGTCCCTGAGAGCATAATAATGTAAATGAATATCAGATCTTTACTTGGTAATTGAGAGCAGAGAGAAGGCCATGTTAAGTCAAATTAATTTGCTCTGATGCAGTCCCAGGTTGTCTCCAAGGAAGGGGCAGTGACTTTTTGATGGGCTAAGGGTGCATGTCAGAGAAACAGGTGTGCGCCAGGGAGACGTGTGACTCTCTCTGGTCGAGGGGGTCTAGGGACTGGAGCCGCACGGATGCAGCCACTTGACCACCTGAGCCTTGGGTGCTGAGATGCAGAACTGGGAGGTGAAAGTGCATTATGGGTCGTTGGGCAGCTCTGCTATCACTCGTGACGATATCTGGCCCACACATCCTCGGAGAAGTACTATAGATAAAAGGGAGCATTCTTAGCTTTAAATCCCAGTTCTGTCTGAGCCATTTTGCATAAGTGACCCATCCTCTCTGATCCTCAGTTTGTCAGCCTGTAAGATGGGAATGAATAATGCTCACACCCTTCCCTTGGAGATCTCATGAATGCTAAATGACTGGCTGATATGCAGACTCAGTAAAATCAGCCACTTGTAGCATGGGATTGCTTTTCCTACGTTTATCCCAAAGAAGAACCAGGATTAGGGCCAGGTACAGAAGCCAGGGCACAGAGAAGCAGGATTTCTCCCACAGCGGTGTGGGAGATCTCTGCCTGTGACTCCCATGTCCGACTTTGAGCCTCAGTTTCTCTCCTTGTATGATGCAAAACGGGCTCCACTGTTCCACAGCCTCTGCCCACCTGGCTTTCTGCGTGTCTGTGATACCCCCGTGATGTGTTACCCCTGTGTCCCATCCTTCCCAGGTAGGGAGACTGGATGTAGGGAAATGAGACTGAGCCCTCCTCTAGCATCCCGCCTGGACCCTCTGGCTTTCCCCTACATCTGTGTTTTAGCATAGAGAAGCAGGTGACCCCTTCAGAGAAGCCCTGCAGTCACCAGCACAGGACTGCAGCCCAGATCTCCTAACGCCCTGGCGCAAGCAGTCAGGGGATTAAAGGCAAAAACACAACTCCACAAGGCGCTGGGGGGGGGGGGGGGCTCCCCCGCCTGTGGCTTTTACCTGCACTAGCTCCTACTTCTGCAGGTATTTCTTCATGATGCTCTCCACATCCTCTTCCTTCCTCCCTGCACCCGGCTCGCTGTTGTTGGGGGACATCCGCTCACCCCCGTCGCCTTCGAGGCGAGGGGCTCTCGGCCGGCTCTTGATGCTGTCGGCGCTTTTGAAGGACGCGATCGAGCTGGAGGAGTCGGATGAGTCAGAGAGGTGGGCAGGGTCCTCCTTGGACTCCCTGCCCTTTTTTAAGATGGTCTTGATCCCTGAGAGGAAGGAGCGGCCGGCCTCTTCCGTCCCAAAGTGGACACCTCCGCGCTTTGAACCCTCTTTGGCTGCCCCTGACAAGGATGTGGGTGTCTCGGGCTTCCGGATGGCAGGGAGGAAGTCATCAAAGTCCACCCTGGCCCTGCGTGCATAGCTGAGGCTTGGGAGTGTCCAGCTGCCAGGGTCACTGCCGCGAGGCTCCTCCATCAGGTGAGCAAACTGGCGATTCTGGAAGACAAGTGGCTCCTTGCCAAGGTCTGGGCAACCCGCGTCGTCCACTGAGGACTCCAGACAGCGCCTGCGGGGACGCAGTGTGGGTGACCTCAAGAGCACTTCCCCAGGGCCGCTTGGGGAGCTCATTTTTTTCCTCACACTGGGCCCTGATTCTAAGAGAGCCTCGCAGGAGCTGAAGCGGGTCTTCAGCCTCTCTGGGGGCAGGCTTGTGCCCTCAGCACCTCTGGAGGAGATGCACTTCAGGCTGGTGGACCGCAAGAGACCAGCGGATGGACCAGAGGCCCCCTCAAGCCCCAGGGGGGACCTGGACTGTAGCTTCAGTGAGAGATCTCCCTCGTCGCTGCCAGCCCTGCCCCTCCTGAGCGTGGAAGCACCAGTGGTCTGGTAAATGGGAAGCGTGGGCCCATCTTCCAGGCCCAGCGGGGAGCCCTGGCCTCTCTGGGCTCTTTTCCTCCGGAGTCCTTCCACAAACTCCGAGAGTGCTGCTGATGGACTGGGCAGCTTCTCCCTGGGTGGCGGCGGGGATGTGTCTGGACTCTGAGAGGCTGCAGGAAAGGACAGAGCTCCCGCTCTTTCCATGGGCTTTCTCTGGACAAAGCCTTCACCGCCCCCAAAATGACAGGACTTCTGCTTGTGGGTAGAGCTGGGGGAAACAGAGTCATCCCTCGAGGTCTTGTCATGCACATTCCGGGTCCTGCTCTCACTGTCTCCGGCCTCCACATTCACCCTGTCCAGGAAGAAAGATGCAGACAGTAGAAATCGTGCAGTTCATACAATCTGTATAATCCGTATGAGAGCCACTGAGCACAGGCACTAACATTATTTTTTTTTTCCTTCAGAAACGCCATCCCTACCGCATTCTCAAATGAACTGTATGATTTAATGTGCAAATTCAAGGCATGTAAATGATTTCTTGTTGCTTTCTGAAATGCAATTTCTGTCTATAATTAAACCCAGCTAAGTAAGTTTGAGTAGATTAACACTGCAGCTAGGATAGATGACTTAGATTTACGAGGAATCATATTCGACATGATGGAACTGAGCACACAAGAGCCTACTGTGAAGTCAGTGATTTGCTTCTCTAAGACTGGAGCAGGACATGCAGGGGGTAATTTATTTACTGAGGACCAGGCCCAGAAGATGGTCCCGCTGAGCAGGCCTTCTGAGCTGCGGGGTTCTCTGGGACACCTGTCATTGCTTCAAGGAGACGGGGCACAGATAAAAACTGCCACCCCCCCCCCCCAAAAAAGCAGAAGAGTCACATGCAATCAACTTGAAACCAAATCGATACACATGAGGACAGACGGTGTCTATTCTGGGACCATACCAGCCCTGGTTTTTAAGCAGAGGGAGTTTGCAGCAGCTGAGCCAAAACCACGTTGCCTATGGAAAGAAGGAGGCTCACAGTGGGGTGAAATTATAGACAGGAAAATAAAGAGCATCCTCCAAAGCAGAGGGACCGGAGTTCATCCACCTTTCCTTTAACAAATAGAATCTATGCATCCTCCCTTGAAGACAAACTACTCCTTTCTCACCTATCAGCAAAGTCATAACTCATAAAAAAAAATAAATAAAAAAAAAAAAGCAGAAAGGAGTGCCAAGCATCATATTCTGGCACTGCAGACAAAGCCGTGGATGCAGGAGAGGTGGATACCCACACACAGGCTGCCACAGATTAGGCCCACAGCTCTGTGGCTTTGTGGATCTGTGACAGGGACAGCTGCAGGAGTTGGCCTTCACTGCACCAAGGGTGGCTGGGCTTCTGGTACAAACTAGAGAGAATATCTTGCTCTCCTCACTGGGTGTCTCCACCTGTACCCCTCATTGCATGGGGCAGCCAGGGCCTGGAAGCTGTGGAATCCAAGAAGGAAGTCGGTCCAAAGGCCCAGGAGGGGATAGTTCAGAGGGGACAGGAGGGCAGGGTGGCTAGGGCTTAGGGTCTTTCTAGGGAAAGAGGCACACAATGAGGCACGGACTGCAGTGGACTGAGTATTTGCATGCCTACCTCAAGTTCTTAGGCTGAGGCCTCACCTTCCAGGTGACAGAGGCGGGGCCTTGGGGCAGTGGCAAGGTCATGAGGGGAGAAACTCCCGATGTGACCTGTGCTCTTCTGAAAGAGGCCAGAGAGCTACCTTGCTCCTTGCTACCTGTGAGAAGACACTGAGGAGAAAGCCATCTGGGCACCTTGGTCTTCCACGCTCCCACCCCCAGAACTGGGAGAAAAGTTTCTGTCATCTGTAATTCACCTAGGCCACAGGAACTTCTGCTATGGCAGCCTGAAAGGACTAAGACAGGCACCTAGACCCTGCTTTTCATAGCTCCTGAGCTCCCAGCTTCAACTACCCTGCAGCCTCTCTCACTGAGGGCTGGTAGGACACCCCAGCTAAGCACCTGAGGGAGGTCCTTGGGGCCACAGAGTCCTGCTAAAGGATTCCATCTTAGAGGATTCATGTGTCCTGTGTCACTTGCGGGGAGGAGCATTGATGCCATTGGACAGGGCATAGACCTGTACTTCTGGGGTCCCAGAAGGTGGCAGGGGAGCCACCTTCTGAAATGCAGTTGCTGAGTAGTCTGTTTCGCCAGCCTCCTTCCATCTCCCCTGCCTCTTACTCTGCCTTGCTCTGCTGCTCCAGGGACAGGACGAAGCTTTACTGCCTTACAAGTCTGCCTTCATTCGCTGTCCCATGATGGGAGCAACCCTTCCACCTCCCTGGCCTCTACTCTTAGTGCCAACCTCATGACTGGGGAGGAGAATGGAAAAATGCCCTGGATACCATCACACCTAGTACCAATGACTCAGTAACAATGAACAACAAGGAGGAATAATTCACACCAGTTACGGACAGTTATCAGTCTTCAATCACTAACAATTAATAGTAATTGTTATTCTTATCCCTGACTCCAGTGATGCCCCTGTCCATGGATGAAAGGAGACAAGTTCACAGAAGGACAAACAGGAAGGCCAGGCAGGTGACCTTGCATCTTACTGTGGGTGGCCCCAAGTGCTAAGGCAAAAGCCCCAGAGTCTGCCTGGCGCGTCGGCCTCCTCTCCCATTTCTTGCCTGTCACTTTCTGTCCCCATCACAGTGGGATGTGAGCTGGGAGAGGAGCTGGAGGCATCTTTTATAATTACCCAGAGGCATGTTTGTCAACATCACTGCTCTAGAATCACTCCCCACATAGACAGCAAGGTGGCAATTGCACTTCCTTGTTTATTTTTCCTTTTTAATAAACAGCACAGGGCTGCTGGGACAGCACGCTGCTGCTGAGCTAACAGAAGTCATTTCTGTCAGATCTTAGCCCTGAAAGGAGGCAGGCATGATAGATGGGCCTTGGGTAGCGTGTCTCATTCACTGCCTGGCACCTGGGATGGCCAAATGGGGGCATCTATAGCCAAATCTCCCAGGATCCGAGCCTTTGGTGAGCCCCCCTGCCACCACCACCACCACAGGCTGCAGATGCCAGCACAGGATCCAAGAAAAGAGAGGGAGAGGAATCACAAGAAGAGGGAGGGGGGCATAGACGCTGAGCAAGGGCACCAGAAAGGGTGGGGAGAGGGAGCTCAGGGAGAATCCCGGGCTCTGAACTGAGATGCGGAGCCTGGGCGCCTGTCTTTCTGCCTCTCCTGGATCAGCACCAAGCCTGGCAGGTAACAAATGCTCAGGAAGTGAGTGTTACGGGTGCAAATGGTGATCTGCTGCGCCCAATCAAGGCAGATGGGACAAAGGAAGTTGGCAAGGTGAGGAAGGCAGAGGCAAGGCAGAGACAGGGAACAGGACAAGAAGGCTGCGGAGTGGAAAGCGGGTAGCAAAGCAAACCAGGCAGCAGCCTAAGGGAGAGGGAGGAAGAGGAGAGGGAGGTACCATAGTGCAAGAGGAGTGGAAAGAGGAAGGAGGCTGAAGGGCGAAGGCAAGAGGCCAGGGAGCATTGTGGGTGCAAATGGTGACCTGCCATTTTCATCTTGGACACAACGGGATGTGAGCCAGGAGCTCGGGATGTGTGTGCTGCCGCAGAGAACTGAGATCTGCCACCAAGGCTCCACTCCACCAGCATAGCAGGCCATTTCCTACCTCTCCAGGCCCCTGGCCCTGCCTCCCACAAGGTGCGAAAGCCAACACATCCTAGTTGGCCACTGGGGCCCCACTGGCTGTCACAGGAGGCCCAAGGACCCAGGGTCTTGGAACAGCAGCGGGCTCAGTCCTTGTTTCTGGAATGGGCAGGGGCCACTGGAGGTTCTGTGTGAAGCAGGAGCACAGGCCTACGGCGTAGGCCTTGTGGGGCTGGAAAGGAGAGGGGAGCTGCAGAGTGAGAAGGGAGGAAGCCAAGCCAGGGAGGGAGGGGAGGAAGGAGTGAGAGAAAAAGCCACCGCCATGCCGAAACCACTCACACATCCGTCCATACTCTCTTTTCTGTCCTGCCTAGGTCATTTCTTTCAGAGTGTGGAGCCCCCCCCCCCCAACCCTCAACTCACTCCTCTGTGTAGACTTTGATCTGTATTTACAACCCTTTGCAGGGCTTAGGGGTAAAGAGCTCAAGGTTTTCTATCCAGAGCCAGATGCTGCCTTCCTAGCCTGGTTTCAAACCCTGCCTGTTAGACGCACCCTGCCTGTGGTCCTCTAGGGGACTGGGCAAATCTCATTTTGCATCCACCATCTTCCCAGGGGAACTGGCTTGGCCAGAACTCTGCTCCACAGGCACTACACAAGAGGCGGAGGGAAGATAAACAAGCCATTGCCACACATGCCTCTCAGAGCTTTGGCTGGGGAGAGGGATGAAGTGAAGAAGCTCTGGGAGTAGCTGGAGACAGGTGTGGAGAAACAGGGGCAGCAGCCTGTGAGTGTCTAAGGAGAAGTCACAGAGATATCCTGCTACCTGCACCATGCTCTGGCCCGAGAGGTTTAGCCTTCTGGTATACCTGCCACAATAAGGGTCAGAGGACAGAACTGAGCACCGGCCACAAAGGTGCCTGCTGGGAGGGCACTATAATCACCTCAGGGGGCCGTCAATGGTCATTGTAAGTCTACCCCTATCCGTGCACCTACATGCCAGGGACAGAGCTGGAAGAACAAGCTATACAGGGAAACTTGGGGAGGTAGGGATTATGACTTCTGGGCACAGCCAGGTGGGGGCCTCTGCAAGCACACACAAAGTAACAGAACTGGGCTTCAAAACCAGGTGGCCAGCTCCAGAGGCAGGAGTACCCTTCTCTACAACCTCTGTCCAGAGTATGTCACGTGATACAGGGTTATTAGGAGTTCATATGCCGAAGCTCTGCCTTAGGCTCCCAACTGGTGCTGCCAATTGATGGCCATGTCTTTCACTGCTTGCTAACTGAGTCCTCGGTCTCCTCAGCTGTAAAATGAGGCAAAACCACACCAACCCTGCTATGCCATGGAGACTCAAGCTCCATGATGGTGGAGACCATTTTATCCATTATATTCATGCCTACCAGTGCCCAGACCAGTGCCCTAGTCTCTAGCAGGTGTTCAATAAATACATCTCAGATTATCAGAGGACCACCAGGGCCCTGGTATGTAATAGCTCTCCATCAGCATGCAGCAGGTGAATGGCAAATCTCCAGTCATCTGAGATACAGCAGGTGCTCAACAAATACAAGCCCCATTTATGAGAGACCCTCCTGTGCCTGCAACACAGTGGTGTCCAATAAATGTTGATTAATGAATTGACTAATGCTAGCATGTACATGAAAAGGCTCTCTTTTCTTGGTTGCCTTCCTGATTGCCTGAAGTTACAAAGCATCATCAGGTAAATTTCAAAGACTCAGTCATATGGAAATTGCTATTCCCCCTAGCTGCAAAGGTCAGGGAATGAGTATTCAAGCTGATAATAGGATTCAGATCCTGGCTCTTTCCCTTCCAAACTAGGCAGCTTTTGGAGTCGGCTCTTTCTCAGCTGTGAGAGTGGAGCAATAGTGACAAAGGTCACGGGGTCTCATTAGGAATTACAGATGATGCGTGTTCCCTGCAGGCTGGGTGCCACGCATCCAGGCTCTTTTTCGTCCATGTGACTCCTCATGAGGCAAAGCATGCTATGCAGTGATGGTGGACCTTTTAGAAACCCAGTGCCCATGCTGCAACTCAAAATCCACTTCTTGAGAGCAAAGTACCAACCCCACAATTAAACCTGCATACTGAGGTTTCAGTTTAGGAAAAACCAACTCATACCTTAGCATCTTTTGTCTTAAAGGAAAAATACAATAACATATGTGTCATAGGTCGCCAACACAGCTGTAGGGAAACTCGCACACACTGTCGATATCCATAGAGGTCTGGCATCCACAGAGTTGACGAGTTCAAAAGTATTAAAAAAAAAGAATTCCATCAGGACTGAACAGGCACAGACTTTTCTTCTCCTTGTCACCATTCCCTGAGTTATACAGTACAACCACTTCCACATCCGCAGAGTTCACATGGAGTAAATACTGTAGATCACCTGAGATGATCTAAAGTATGCAGGAGGACTGTGCAGGTGACATGCAGATATGGTGCCACTGCAGACCAGAGGCTGAGTATCTTCAGATCCTAGTGTCCATCTGAGGGGGCCCTGGAGCCCACCCTTGTGCACACCAAGCTCTGATTGTACCAGTTATTCATCTTCATGCACTGATTTTACGTACTTCAATCCCTTAACCCTTGTTTGATTGCTTTTCGCAGAAAGCCCCTTCCACCAGGGCTTGAGAAGGCCTGAGACTGAGAGAGATGCTAGAGAATATGTGAATCCTGTGCTTGAGCCTGCTCTGCCTGGGCACCATGCAAAGGGAAGTGGAGACTGGAGTGGGCAGCGCATCCTCAAAGCCAAGCAGCTGGGTGACAGCACGCCTGCCAGGACCACACCCTCCCTCTTATCTCTGGTGCAAAGCCCAGTAGCAGATGTATCATGAATCACGTTTGAAGAATGATTAGAGTGCTGATAAGTACATGTTCTTGATACTGGGAATCAAACCCAGGGACACTCTACCGCCGATCTATATCCCCAGCCCTTTGTATTTAGAGAGAAGGTCTTGCTCTTGATTGGGCTCAGACTCCCAGTCCTCTTGCCTCAGCTTCCCCAGGGTGCTAGGATTACAGATGCACACACCACACCAAGTTCATGCATGTATTTTTCATACAGCACCTTTTCAAGATCAGAATCATCACCTCATCTCGCAAATGAGGAAACTGAAGCTTGTGGGTAAGAAATCACTTGTTCAAGGTCTGACTGCTAAGTGGCAGAACCTGCATCTGGACTCTCATGGGCCCAATATAAATTTCGCTCTTTTTCCCTTGCCCTGTACCACATGCCCACCAGGCAGAAGTCTGGGTAGAGACCACAACCTGTTGAATTCAGATCTACATTTATATATCTTTCCCAATTCACTGAGACATAAAGAACAAAAAACTTAGCCCAAGTTAAGAAGATGTTGGATTCACCGGCATTAGACATAATCACATACAAAAAA
>PVKN010023356.1:0-14841 GCA_004027915.1 Capromys pilorides | reverse complement strand
ATCCATCCATCCATCCATCCATCCATCCATCCATCCATCCATCCATCTATCCATGATGTTGAAAGTCCACTGTGAGCTGTTAGTTGTATAACAGAAATCCTGCTTCACTGAACTTACATTCTAACAGGAAACAAAATTTAAAGTTATGTTGAAAAGATGTCACATATTATAATAGGAAGAATAGGACATGATGGGAGATTCAGCAGGAGTAGCTAGCAATGATTCTCAGGAGAAAGAGACATTCATAATGGAGATTTGCACGGCAAATATTGAGTCAGTTAATTATTTCAGTAATATTTACTGAACACTGTGGGCTGGGTGTTGTGATAAGTGCTGATGAATCAGACTGGTGGGTAGGACAGACCTAGATTTGTTCTCATGGGACACAGATCATGGTAAGTGAACTAAGCTGGGCTGGGGCAACAGGGTCATTTCTAGGCAAAGGGAACAGGAATATTGTTACATAGGAAAAAGAAAGTGTTAACCCTAACTGTAACCATAACTCTGAGGCTAAGGTAGGAGGTTCACAAGTTGGAGCCCAGCCTAGGAAATTTAGTGACTTAGCAAGACCTGTCTCAAATAAGAAATAAAAAAGGGCTAGGGATGTAACTCAGTACGAAGGCTCTGGGTTGAAGCTCCAGTACTGACCTAAATAAGGACTAGTGCTTCCAGTACCCCTGGGCACTCACTGTCCATGTAGAATGGTCATCAAAGCCCCAGTCAGAGTCTTGTAAGGGAAACAAATGCAGGGGGGCATGGGAATCACATTGATCACTTGCAGATATTGGTGTTTCCCATAAATCTACCTATGATTAACATGACCTTTCACAAAGAGCAGGGAAGGGCCACTGACGAAAAGCAGGTACATAATAATGAAATCCATCTTACTGCCATACAGCTTTTCAGTGAGTCACAGAGTAAGAAATTTTAAATGTCTATTAAATGCCAGGAGTGGTGACATACTTAGAAGAAAAAAAAAAAAAAAAACAACAAACAAAAAACCTACCTCTCCATGCCCTACTTTAGTCAGGATTCCAGAGAAATGAGGGACGAAGAGTATTTGCTACTCGTAGCTGACCTTCTTCTGGGGAAGTTTCAGGTGAATTATTTAAGCAGCTTCCATCTGAATGGGTGACCAAGGAGTGGTACTGAGTACACCTTTGTTACATTGGGGCAAATACTCCAGAATCCTGCCAGCACTGTGAAGTATGACACACTCAGGCTGCCCACTCATCTCCGGTCCTGCCACCCCACACAGTGTATTTAATCCTTTCCAATTCAGTGCTTGATAAAATCTATTTACTGTACACTAAGTTCTATATACTTCACCTGAAATCAGAACTCTAAAAATCCAACTCTCTCGTGGACAGTATTTCACATGCATTTCTGGCAATGTGAAATCCTAAATGCTTACTGATGGCAAATCCGTGTTTACAGCCCAGGATTAAGAGCTGTGTGAACTGCCAGGTTCCTCTCATGCTCCCTTCACTTTTATTTGCATTTAGCATATACTTTGAGGGATTTTTCTTTCCTTTCGTGTTTCCCAGTTATTCCTCATAAGATCTACAATATGTTCTACCAAAATTTTTTTAAGAAATACATTAGAGACAAGGAGTGATGCTGCTTGTTTTGTGCTTGTCATTTTGCATTTTCTTTTTTTTAAAATGTATTTAGTACAGGGTCTATAGGGTCTCACTATGTAGATTGGATTTGTAGTGATCCTCCTGTTTTTAGCCTCCCAAGCACTGGGATTACAGGTGTGCACCACCATGCCCAGTCTCAGTCACCATCTCAGGGCTCCCTGGGAGTGGGGCTGGCATGGCACACTGGAGATCAAACTCGGGCGTTACGATATGCCTAAGCAGGTGCTTTAATCCACTGAGCTATCTGGCTGGCCTTATTTTGCATTTTCTGAACCCCTCTCACATGAAGGAATGTGGGAATCCTGGGCATGTTTTAATTTGGGGCTCTTCCCATTCAGCAGCCTGGCAATCCATGACCTTGTGGACTATGTACTGGCTTCAGAATTGCCCATTGCACCTGCCAGAGAAGTACTCAAAAGAACATCTAGACTGAGCACGCTGCTGAATTTGTGACTGCTGCTCTAGGGTCTGTCAGTGTTAGGGCTTGGATCTTACGTTTCACTAACTGAAGACATTATTGAAATAGGGTAGGATCTAGGGAGATAGGGCCTAACTGGAAGAAGTACACTAAAACCTCAGAGACCATGAGCCAGTATGAACCTTTCCTATTTTATGCTGATTTTCTCAGATGTTTTGTTACAGTAATGGGAATCTGCATTACAGAGTCACTTTCATTGGCAGTGTAACTACCAATCTTGTGACCCCAAATTATGTAAGGGACCACTGCAAGTCTGACATAAGTGACAGCACATTTTTTCCCAGGGTTAGTTATGAACTAGAATCCTGAATTAACACTGCCCTATGCACTCACCAGCCAGCTCCTACTCATTTAAAATGATAAATGCAGCCCCACCCAGTATTTACATTTGCAAGAATTTCCTTCCTACTTGTTTTGTTAGTGAATCTGCTAAATCATCAGATCTTACCAGCTGGAATAAGATGTGGATTTTCCAACATGCTTAAAATTTGATCTTATACAGCTCTAAAAAGTGCTTTTTGAAAAAATGACAGAATGGTGTATGTACTTTATTTAAAAAACAACATTTCAGTGTGCACAAGGAAACACCTTATGTTAAACTTGATCAAGATTAATGTTATTTAAAAATGTTTTAAATAGGTACTGAGTCGTTGAGGCCTTTGTGGACTAGACAGGAAGCCTAACACTTTATGCAGTGAGAGTTCCAGAAAAAAGGCTGCTAAAATTTCAAGCAAAACACTTACACAGACAGATCTTCTGAACACTACTGGCCTTCAGAGCTTAGAATCTTCAGTGGACAGCCTTTTTAACAGAAAATAGAACTCATCAAATTAATAATCAAAAACATTATCCAGGGCTGGCCTGATAGCTCAGTGGACTAAAGTGCCTGCTTAGGCAGTGTGCAGTGGCTGGGGTTTGATACCCAGCATGCCGCGGCAGCCCCACTCGTGGGGTACGCTGAGATGGTGATTGAGACTGGGTATGGTGGCGCATGTCTGTAATCCCAGCACTTTTTGGGAGGCTGAAAATAGGAGAATCACAGAGTCTGATCTATATGAGACCCTATAGACCAAGTAGACTCTGTCCTAAATATATTAAAAAAAAAAATACTGGAGGGCCTGCAAGATAGCTCAGTAGACTAAGTGTCTGCTTAGGCAAGTGCAGGGACAAGGTTCCATCCCTGGCACCACATGTTGGACCAGCCCCTGTCCCCAGTGTACCGAGCCAGCCATAAAGACTAGATGTGGTGGCGCACTCCTATAATCCCAGATCTGGGGAGGCTGAAACAGGGGGCTCACTATGAGTACAAACTGCATAGTGAGACCTTGTACAAAATACATTTAAAAAAAACAAAAAACTGGGAGCTGGGGTGTTGAGTGTTTGCTTAGCATGCATGAGGCCCCAGGTCTAGTCCCCAACACTGAAGAAAAAAAAAGTTTGGTAGAGGTGGAGGTACTGGTGAACAGGGTTTTCATCAGCATCATCTACTTGTTCAAAGAATTGTGATTTAGGTTTTATTTTGGTTTCATCATAACATTTCCTTGCTTTGGTGATGCACTGTGTGCATGCTAGTGTGGTATGGTAAACACTGAGTCACGGCGCAGAACTGGGTGCAAAAGTCTAAAGTGTCAAAGGGGTGTGTCCCTCCGAGGCCGCAGGATTCACAGGGCTCACAATTGAGTCCTCAAAGAAGATGACAAGCAAGCAACTTTTCCGTAAAGAGCATATTGTGCCGATTTATTATAGAATGTAGTTAAAAAAAATATCTTGAGTTTAGCCTCTCCAGTTTAAAAGCACATAACTAGAAACACTTGAAAAGCTGTGCAATGGTCTCTCCCTCCTACCATGTACTGTAAACAGGTTTTGAGAACATTGGATCAATTTCTCTTTATGAACAATCAAAGAATTTAATGCAAATTATCTGCTTCCCAAAGAAAACCATCTTCTAAATTTCCAAAGCATGCATTGTGAGTTGGTATTAGGTATTTCAAAATGACAAACTTTGTTATGGCATTGTAAGGCCAAAATATAATACCTATTTACCAGACATACACATTATAACTAGAAAAAATTACAAATGTTCACTTAGTGTAACAATTCCATCAGGAATTAATGGGGAAAGGCACTGCATCCCTCTCATCAACACATGACTACTACTCATTTTACATGCTTGGAATTCAATCCTGTTAAACATGGGAACAGCATTTTCTACAACATACAATTCACAGGAAGGTTATTACATCTTACACTATTTTTCCACTGCTGTATTTTTTCACCCAAATGTATAACAAGTATGAATATATGCTATCGGCTTTATTTACACGCTTATCTTGATGTTGCCATGGGGTGAAAAACCAACTATTTCAACCAGCAGTTCCCCCAAAGAAAGGCTTTTAGCTATGACTCCTACATAGAAACCACTACAGAAAAGAGACAATGAAAACCAATGTCTGACCCCAAACGTCTAAACTAAAATCTCTCACTCACTATAAGTTGGCAGTGAAACTGCTGTTCTCTGAACTGTGTAAGCTAAGCTCTACATAGGAATTTCAGATCAACTTCGTAGGCAGAAGCACAAAGCACATATTGCACTGGGCAGGGGGGGCCAAGTACCCGTGTTTCAGATGGAATTCCTCTCAAGAGTGCTGCTGCAAAGAGCTGGCCATCTGCAAAGGTCATACTGCTTTCCTAGTTCCCAAAAGACGAGAAATGGCAACGGCATAATTTCATACATGAACAGAGGTTAGGGTTAATTTCAGAAATCAGTAATATACATGCACAGACGTTAGGAAACGAGGAAGGAGAGAAACACTATGATGTCCACATGGCACTGTGGTTGTTGTCACCACCTTCCTGCACTAGATACTCCGTGGTGGCTTTGCATGGTACCTCTTCCCACCAGCTGGGGCTGGTAACTCCTGTATGTTGGTTAGAAACAGAAAGCTCACCCTGGGTCCCTGGATCAACCTGTCCTTGGCAAAAACAGAACCTACCAGAAAAGAACAAGTATAAAATGCTATTGTTATCAGTTTTCTCAAGACATCCCCAAATGTCCTTGTGTGATCACCATGAGCTCAGTGATTAGCCCAAGACATTGCTGGCTGCTGCAGATGTGGACTGAAGTGCAGCAGGAGAACAAGGAGACAGAGCCTTGATTCTTTTCTGAGCAACATGAACTGAAATTTCTGCCACAGCGGTCACGGCTGCCACCTCCGAAGTTGTGACTAGCCACTTCCACAGTAAAAGATTCCTCCCCATGAGTATGATTGGAACTGTTTCTTCATCTGTGAGCCGGCTCAGCTTAGGTGGATAGGCGTGTACTCTGGCCTTCTTGTCTGGATAATTTTTGGTTTGGGCCTCTTCATCTTTTCCATCTCCTCCTCTTCCTCATTTTCCTGATCACTCTCACACACGTGGACCACCACGCTGGGCGTGGTGTCAGTCGCTGCATGCAACTCATACTTTTCTCCTAGGGGAAGGAAATAATTGCAGGGTAACTTGCACGAGTCACTAGAGGGCCAGAAGCAAAGTAGAAGTGGAATGAGGTCTAGGGGTCTGCTTGCCACCACCTACCTACATTCAGTGTGATGGAGAGACACAGCCACACATATTTTGCAGTTATATTTTTTTAATGGCTCACTCAGAAAAAAACGTATTCCAACTGAATATGGTTCTGGTTTTGATGCGTGAATTCAGGCATGTGCAAGGAGTAAGGGAATGCACATGTCTAGTGAGCCTTTCTTTTGTCCAGCCGGCAGCTTACATTAACTATCCAGAAGGCGCCCTCTCTCATTTTCCCCAATTGCTGCAAAGACTCATCGACTCATCAGTTCAGGAATAGATGGATGCATACACATGTTTGCAAGCAGATATCCCGAGGCTCTCATTTCCACCAGGGACCGAGACATGGGAGGAGGCCCTGGGTGTGGATGCAAGAGTGGCTACATTTGCCCTTTCTGATCATGCCATCCTTTCTTATAACTCTTGATCCCATGAGACAGGGGCACTGCGCTGTTTTGGGCCAGCCTTGGTCTCACCAGGGTCAGCCAAGTTCAACCTGCTCTGGTCCATCATATGCCAGGGAAACCTTTTGTAACTGAGAAATAGGGCCATGGAGATGAGGCTGGGAAACCCCTGAAGGACCTCACCTCGATGCAGAGGTTCCCTGCCTTGGGTGTGTCAGGAGGTGGCATGCAGTTAGGACTGGGGGCTCTAGGGCAGGATATTTCACCTCTCCCCACACTTATGCAGCATTTCCTCTGTAAAACTGGAACAGCAAAGGCATCTGTCTCATGCAGTTAACTGCAGATGAGCAGATCCACCTGGACTGTTCAGCCCTGGCTCCTGATTCCTGGGCCTAACAAAGGGATACCTAGGAAGGAAAGGGCTGGGGGGTGGAGCTCAGTGCAAAGCACTTGCCAGTATGTATGTAACGTCCCAGGCTTGGTAGACAGACAGACAGACAGACAGACAGACAGACAGACAGACAGACAGACAGACAGACAGACAGATAGATATAGATAGGATGTTGATTACTGGTAGGATCTGAGGGCCACAGAAATGCTAAGGATCTGAATGGGATTGGTGGGATTGGACTTAGCTGGTTCCACCCCAGGGTGGTTAGGGATGAATTCTCCTTTAAAGCTTTGTGGACAGAAGTTTTCTTAAGTTCCATGTGAAGGAGGAGGCAAACCATCAACTTCCATGTGTTTCTTTCTTGTTTTTGTGGCAGGCTCAGCCCATCCTGGGGATGGTGCTGGCATGGCATGTGGTGCAAGGGATCAAACTGTGGTCCCTGCACTTTGTCTAAGTTTGTCTAAGCAGGTGCTTTAGACCACTGAACTATCTCGCTGGCCCCTTCTATGTGTTTCTTAAGGTGGCTTGTTTCCATGCACAGGAGCAGCGAGGCACAGCTCCTACCTAGGCAGCATGACTTGTCACTTACAGAGAAGGTGGCTACCCTCTCCCCACCCCACCAGTGAGACTGGGATGTCTTTCTTGCTGCATCTTAAAAGGTGAAGGAACCCTGACCCTGCACTAGGGAGGGAGAGGTCAAACTGGCCATTGAAAACACTGAAAATGTTAGGCGTTCTCTCTCTCTTTCTCTCTGTCTCTCTCTGTCTCTGTCTCTCTCTGTCTCTCTGTCTCTCTCTCTCTCTCTCTTTTCAGTATCAGGATTTGAACTCAGGGCTTTCATAAGCCAAACCCTTAGCTTTTTTTTAAATTTTGAAACAGCATCTCACTGAAGTTGTTAACTTGCCCAGGCTGGACTCAAACTTCAGATCCTCCTGCTTCCGCCTACCAAAATTCTGAGATTACAGGTGTGTGGCACCATGCTCAGCTAAACATTGGTTTCTTCACACAACCTTATGTGTCTACCAGTCAGCCTAAATTCAGAAAATTTGGGGCTTAGGACTATACTTATAAAATCTCTGGAATCCTGCAAGTATAAAGTATGATTCAAGCTCAATGCTAAGTAAATCCAAAATAAATTGATTTTATGTTATCTGTTTTCCAGAAAAGCCTCTCCACAGCCTTCTTCCTACTCTGTAAAGGAGTAGTAGATTCTGGGGTGTGAAGATTTTAAAATCACAGTCCTTCTTGCCAATCTCCGCAGTGGAGCGAAAGCCCTGACCCTCTAGAGCGAGTCACACTAGAGACCTGAATGCTCAGCTTGACTGCAGCCACACCTTGCCAGGGGCTGCAGTGGAGGGCTGCACGCCTCCTCCCACTGGCCATTTTTGACCTTGACAGTATGTAAGCAGTAAGTAATGTGATTCCTGCCTTATACCAGAAGAGTTATTTCTGCTTGGACACTGTTTTCAGAAATGTAACCTTTTTAGCATGAAACTGCTGATGGCCCGTGAAAATTAAACCCGCAACACAATGGGACATCAAATTGCTCGTTAAGGAGAAAGGAGGAGTGGATGGTCTCAGCATTTATTCAGTTGCCTCCTCGGTGGGGAAAGAGGAGTCTCATACCTCTTCACCCCAAGATCTTCCCTCCCTTCTGTTTCTTCTGCCAAACCATAGCACCTAAGCCAGGAATCACCAATATTTTATTGATTTCAAAAACTATACTAGGGGCCAGATGCCATGCCACTCACAATATCACTGGCCCCGTACCACTTTATGGACAAGGAACTTTAAGCCCTTTCTTCACTATGATCCATGACCCTCTCCCCTGTACCCATTAAAAAGGTTAGATGATAATCAGATTGACAAGCAAAATTACCCTGATGAAAATACAATTTCTAAAAGCAAGATCTGTTTTTTCCTTTCCACGTCACATTGCTCACCTCCACCTGGAGCAGTAGGACCTGGGCCTAGGCCCGAGTCACACAGACTATGCTTGTGGGTGAGGGGAAGATCCGTGAGCCATCTGTGGGCGGGGCCACGAGCCCATGGCAGCTGTGGACTCCCTCACACACCTTCCCAGGTGTGCACACTTACGTACAGGTGACAGTGATATGGAAGAATGCAGGTGGAGACAGTCCACAAGACACTCCCACTGGGCCACAGGAGAGCCAGAAAAGGCAACGGGAATGCCTTCCTCTGTACAGGTCAGCATCCTGTGTCTGGCCTCTACCACACTCTACCCAGGCGTCCCAGCCCCTGCTGCTTACCTGGCCCCAGCTTGGAGATAGCATATAAAAGATCATAATTTATGACTGGAGTAGCATCTTCCACTTGTTTCCAACCAACTGGCGGGGAAGCAGGGGGAGAAATCAGAAACTGCTTGTCTGGATTGGGTGGAGCCAGGTGTGAGCTTCCGATGTGTAGCGTCTGAGGAGAGAGATCAGCACTGGTCACTGCGCTGGGAGGGCAGAACTGCAGCAAGGCCACAGGGCATCAGGACACTCTGGATGGCAGGGCTGCAGGGCCAGATGGTGGCTGGGCAGAGCAGGTGTCACAATTGGGTTGTGTTCAGCTGTCCGTCACGTGACGGAACTTAGGTTAGGCTGCAAATACAGTGAGGACTTGTGCATGTAGAAGCTGGCACTAAGGATTCAGGCAGCAACTGACCAGAGGGATGTAGTGTAGATACAGCCACTGTCATTAATGCCAGGAGGGAGCTCGGAGTCAGTTTCAACTGGTTTCTCATGCCACAAAGGCAGAGCACTATGTCTGAAATCAAACTTTCAGGGGGCCAAGGCGGGGACTGGAGCACCCCTCTGTTTCCTGCCCTCCTTCCAGGGCTGCTAGCAGAGGCTCAATGTCAAGAAGGACCAAAAAGCCACCCTCTAAGAGATTAATCATTATAATCATAACAATAATAATAATGAAAGGAACAATAACCAATGGTCTGAGTTGGTCTTTAAAACTATACTAGTGACTAGAGGGCTGTCCAGTAAGATTTGTATTCAAAGCTTGCTAGCTTAAGTTTTATTTATGCTTTAAAAGATCCTTCTCATATTATTACAACAGACAGGTTCTATTTTCACAATCAGAAAGTTATAGCCTCACCCAGTGCAGAAAGGTGTGTACTCCTAGAGGAAGCCTAGGTGCCCCAGGTCAAAGCCCTGCCCAAGACCTTCCCACGAGGTGCACAGGTAGAGGGCAGGGTGCTTGCTTCAAGTCTGAAGTGCTTCTTCCTCCTGCCAGGAAGCCTCTGGACAGGGTCTGTTTATACCAGCTGGTGGGGAGGCGCAGAGTGTGCCAGGAGCTAGCATTACCTGGGAAGTGGTATTTCTCCTCCCCTGCTAATGGGAGCTGCCTTAGCTCCCAGGCACCAGTCACCTAAGGTCTCTGGGAGGGAGAAGGGTGGAGGGCAGGAGGAAACGCAAATCCATTCCGCCCTCCTTCCTCTGCATCATGGATGCTCTGCCTCTGGACCCCAATTACAGGAGGCTTTCTCACCATCTGCCATCTGTCTGGTCAGCCCACGTTTTTTCTAGCAAGCCAGGCCTGGCAGCATTGGGCAGAGCTGTGGCACATTTGCAGATTCCTGGTTCTCCAAAGTGAGGGCACACTGAGAGCTTGAGAACCTATTCAAGCTGGGAAGTACCTAGGTCTGCTTGGTCTGCGTGCTCAGCAGCTGAGCCGATCGGCAAATGCCTCGCAACGGGCTGCACAAACCCTAGAGTCAGAGCAGTCTGCAAGCTCTCTGGACGCACAGGGAGGCCCACTTTCTCCAGAGTACTGGACTTCTGAAGGTCAGGACTATTTATATGGTTCTTCTCAAATTAACCTCCATGTCTTCTTCACATAGGGGAGACCCTGAATAGTCAGAGTGTGCACTCTGCCCTTCTCACAATGAATTCTTTGGGGTTGTTAGTACAACACAACCCACAGATAAACTGCTGTAAAGGCGGGTGGGAGAGAACAGGGAGCAACATACTTAGCAAGGACCCCCAACTCACCTGAGCAAAATATAACTTCATTTCTTTCCCTAGAAACTCAGTCTTATGCAGCTGCAGTCTGGCATCTGCTGCAGATAAAGGGTTGCTGAAGTTTATTCGGACACGCTTAAAGCTCTTAAAATACTGAAAGGTGATATCCTTGTCAAACGTCCTAAAGAGGGATTCAAATTTGGCCTGAAAGACAACAACGAAAGTGCACAACGTTAACAATAGCCTGCACATGAACCTTGATTATAGGACTTTGTTACTTTTTTATTGAAGAAGTGAATTATTTATCATTTCCAAGAACTCCTAATTTCCTTCTCAGAGGAGAAAAACCTGTCCCTTCTGAAAAGGTGCTGCCTGCAATGGACTGGCTGCAGTGCCAGGGGTCAGAACCATGCGGGCTTGTCCTCTACCACTGAGCAGCACCCTCGCCCAGCACACTGCTCTTTCTAGGCCCAATCAGATGACTGTAAAAGAAGTAAAAAAAAAAATTAGATTACTAAACTTATTCAATCAGAAGAACAATGAGTACTACTTAAAACTTCTCAAGACAAAAATTCTTTCTAAAGTAAAATGTGCATTTCCCAGGGAGGTCCAGTTCAGTAATTCCTCCTCCCCAGCTGAACAACTTTCACCACCTCCAATCCATCTGAAGCACAGGGCCGTGTTGTCTATGTTAAATATTTCTTTAGGGCTTAAAAGCACAGCAGCTAATTTGGAAAAAAAAACAATGCTTTTATGTAAATTGAAGAACAATGAACTTAAGGAATGAGTCTTAGAGTTCTTAAAAGGAAGTAGTTTAAGAAAATTCCCACGATTGTTTTTTATCTCAGTCTGTTACTTTTTAACTCTCTAAAATAATACTGGTTTAAAAATTAATGTCCTGCAAATGGGTCATTTCTGCAAACTTGCTTTTGTGCAGGTACAAGTCTCACTCTAGTGTTATGTGTGAGTGAGAACTAGGGAACATCCTAAACTCTATGGCAAAAAGCCCCAATTCTGGGACTATACGGATGGATGCAGGACACAGCTCATTAGCCTTCTGAGAAGTGTTCTGGGTAGGGACCCCCACTCCCTAGCCTGGAGGGTGACAGGGGCAGAACATGGAGCCCTGAGACACCTCAGGATTCTAACCCAAGGGAGGAGGTAGTGAATAGTAGGTGCTAAGAGACAGCCTGGCAGACTGCACGGACTTTCAGACACCATATTTTTCCAGGGTCAATCTGGACCCTCTGTGAGAGGCAGAAGGCGGGGTGAGGGTACAGCCGAGAACTTGTGTCTTCAGCAGCAGCAACCCCTCTAGCAAGCAGGCAGATGGCATGGAGCTTCTGCATGCCCCTAGAAATCCAGGGAGGGCAGCAGACTTCAGGAATCCTCCCTGCTAGAAGAGCGGAAGTGTGGGAGGGCCTGGGTGGCTCTCTGTCTCCACCCACGTGCTGCAGGTAGGAAAGCAGCACCCTCTGGCTCAGTGGTGGTGGACAAAAGGCATGTGTGACACGTTGTTCTGCTTATATCATTAAAAGCTCTAAAACTTTTGCCAACACTGCGCTAGCTACTGTACTAGACAGGTGGTTGGGGGAGTGGAAACAACTCCTAGTCTGTTCTCTACAAGTTTCTTCAGCTTAGGAACATTTCTTTGAGTTTCCCATGAGGGCTTCTGCAGAGGCACCAGTGGGAGGGTGCAGTGCAGAGTAGATGCCTGACAGCAGATACTACTCAGATGCCCTAAATAATCAGTTCTTCCACCTCTCTCAGGCACGGGTAAGGTGCTGGCATAGGAGTATTGGTAAATTTGGAATTTTGCATGACCTCATCAATAGGCACTGTGACCAACTGTGCAGTTTTGAAGTTATGATTCAGAATTTGGGAAAGATGATGTTGATGAATATTTTTAGAATACAAGTCAGGGTGTGTAACAACAGAGAACTCAGTATCTGCTAAGTCTTGATTACTACTTTATCATTCTCCTAGTTTCATGGCTTACTTACAAAAAGACTTAACTCGCAGAAGGCTCGCACAGGCACACTGACTTAACATAGAATGATCTACGAGCTAGTTCAGAAATCACAGCCTCAACTCATGAGCTTACCCACAATTATAGAGTTAAATCTGATTAAATACAAGCCTCCACTCAAACTCTTACGGCACTGCATATAAAGCATATAACATAAATTCTACCCCATGAACAGAACATATGTAACATTCATTCACACACAGTATTACTGAAGATCAGTTGGGAGGCTGTGTAGCTGCTGATGAAAAGTATCTTACATTTCACACACAAGAAGAAGAAAAGCACAGTGATGAAAATGACTAATCATGCCAATTCCTTCATTGAGAGCTTCTACCCAGAAGCCACATCTACCGCACACATATTTATCCAGTTTTACTATTTGCAATGGCTGCACTTTCTCTAGCCAGAGAAACTGCAAAGCTAGAGGTGGACTCTTGTAATACTACAAACACGCAATAAACTTGCAGTATTTCTTTTCTAAGAGGAAGTCAAATTATTTTCAGCCATAGCTGTAAAAGGTTCCACCCACTGTGAGAAGAAGCCTTCTTCCAAAGAGCTTACTTACAGTGTTCACAGAACAGAATAAGAAACACAAAGCTCCAAGACCTGCTTTACTAGTCAGTTGGTCCCAGAACCTGAACGTTTTCAAATATTGAACTCTTTAAAAATTCCTTCACAGTTAATTCCTCAGGCAACAAAGAGCTTCTGAATTTTCAAAGCTCCAAATACTTTGGATTTCTTTCAAAACCTCTAACCCCACACAGAGCCACATACCCGCATGTACTTCAGTTAACAGTTCCCAGTTAGCCTAATGCTTTGAAACTCTCGAAAACCACCTCACAGGAGGAGCCTTACCCTGGTTTCACTTTCGTTGAAGATGTCACTGTTTGCCACACAGGCAATCAGGGAGCTAAAGCTGTAGTTAAAGTTTCTAAAATGCATCCTGCTTTCTTACAGGGAACGCTCTAGAGACCCGTGCCGCAGCCAAGCCCCAAGTGAGATCTCTTTCTTTCCAAGAGACTGTGGGTCCCTTCTGGAGTCTGCTCTTATAAAGCGCCAAGGGCCGGCCCCCTGGGAAAAAAAGTGCCGCTTCCAGAGCATCCTGTTTGGACAGCAAATTCCTGAGTCAAATCCTTCATGCTTGCAGGCAGACAGGGACAAAGTGTAAGTTTCTACTGGAAAGAGGTGACGTCAACACCTTAGTCATTTTCCCTATGCTAATTAACTCTGCTTGGGGAGGATGGAAAAAACAGCTGAGGTTTGCTTTGCAGCTGCTTCATCCACCCCTCTTGCAGCATAGTTTCCACTGGTAGTAATTCCATTCAGCCACTCAGACAACATGCTCCCAGGCTGAATGGGACGACCCTTCTTAAGATGGAAAATGTTACAGAAGAAAAAGGAGGAAGGTCTCAGCAGCAGTAAACAGCCATTAGCCTCAGGGGAAGTCTCAGGGCTTTGGGAGACCTTGGAAACCAAAGACTTGGTGAGTAGCTCTGGGCCCCTGTAATTTCCTGAAAGCCTCAATCAACATTTTATACGGGAGCATTAAGAAAAACATTTTGAAATCTGTCTTGGTCAACGGGCTGTTTTTAAAGAAGAAAGTGGGATTAATTTGGAAATATAGTATTTTTTCCCCTCAGTTTTAACCATGGGATGATCGTCCCAATTCTTACTTGGATTACACAGTGGAATGGTGGAAAGAGATCCCAAAACAATGGTACAATTTTCACTTGAAAACTTTATTATTGTAATTTGAGAAATGGGGAATGCACAACACTTGGGTCATTTTCTGATGGCTACTGAATTCAGGAAAAGCCACAAAAACATTTTAGAAGCTAGTAATAAGTTCAATGGTAGTGTTTGCCTAGGATGTAGTAGATACAGGGTTCCATCCCCAGAACCCCCAAACAAAAAAACATTTTAGAGACCGTAGCCTCAGAAATGGGAAATAGAAATATTAAGAGGTTTTGCTTAGAGATACACAAACTAAATGTTTATTAATATTTTTAATAGGAAAGAAAGAAGAAATGGAAAAAATGTATGCTGTAACTGAAAAGCTAGTTCAACAAACCACTTGCCCTAAAATGCCTAGTCTGAGGAAAAGGTACACAAAGCTGACTCCAGTTCTTTCAAAAGGTCCAGACAACGACATTGCAGCATTTTACCAGCTTCCACCCTATGGAGTCTGGTCCTAGATCCTTCCACTCTCCCTAGTTTTGAAGCATTCAAGTTATTAAAGCAATTGCTAGGGAGGGCGTCTTTGGTTCATACAAGGTCAGCTTTTAAGCCTCCAAAGCCAAACAGAACACTCCTGTTCACATAAAAACAAACAAACAAAAAAACAACTTCAAGACATCA
>PVKN010023355.1:0-14826 GCA_004027915.1 Capromys pilorides | reverse complement strand
TAAAAATATGCCTCCATGTTTTACTACTTTGAATATCTGAGCATTTATTTATTTATTTACTTATTCATTTAATTATTTATTTATTGTGGTACTGGGGATAGAACTCCAGACCTTGTTCTTACAAGGCAGATGCTTATTTGTCTGAAATATCTTCCTGGCCCCTGTTTTGTTACTTTGAATTTCACACTAGTTTCCCATGCTATGCTGACAGTGGAAGTATACATGTCAATCATTTAATAGAACAGTAAAAGAAAGAACTACAATCTATTGTTTATTTAGTATTCAGTATTTAAAATCCAGTATCACTAAATGCTCACAACATGGTGAGGTTCCCCTTTACGGTAGCCATGACCCAGCAAAGTTAAAGTATCTGTTCAAGGTCTCACACAACTGAAGTGGAAAGCATGGGTCTGTACCCCCAACTTTCTGTCTCGCAGCTCAGCCTCTTTAGCTAGTAGGCTACAGCCTTCTGTTGAGTTACGCTAATATTCTAGATAAACCTGCTTATCTTTGAAATTAGGCAGATCAAAAGAGACTGTATTTACAACATTTGGATATTAACACATGGTCTATTGAGCCCTTCAGTGAGTCATGAAATCTCTTTTTTCTAATATCTTCATACCCCTCTCCCAAAGTATTCATTTCACTTTTTATACAGTAAAAGCATTTTTATGTTCCTGTTTTGACACCCGCACTTCTTGAGATGCACTTCTTGAGTGCATATATATATATGCACTCATGTGTGTATACACAGACATACACACACACACACACACACACACACACACAGAGTTTTCCTGATACACTAGAAAATAACTGAAGACATGAAGATGCTTCTCATATAATGTGTGGTCCATGTGTTGTAGCACAGCTATATACCTAGCAAAAATGTAAGGACAGTATGACTAAGATAAAGGCAAATTTCGTTTTTATGTCTTTTTGAGATAGGGTCTAGCTATGCAGTTCAGGCTGGCCTTGATCTCACTTTTGAAGCCCAGGCTGGTCTCCAACTGGCATTGTTCTGCCTGCCTCAGCCTCCCAAGTGCTGGGATTACAGGCATGCACCATCACACCTGGCCAGCAGACTTCATCACTATAAGTGCTCAATTAGCTGTTACGATATTTCAACAAGTAATAGGTCCTCAATATTATAGTATACCAACCTATATTTCCAAATCTATGCTGTGTGGAAAACTAGACTGATCCAATGCCCTATATAAAGAGTATACCACAGTCAAAATACTTCAGGAATCACAACACTGTACCATACCTTCTGCTTTATAGAAGAAGGGTGCATTTCACCACTTCAGCGCTCTGAGAAATCCCACAATATACTGTTTAAACATTTTGCAGCATTTTAAAGGTCTGTTTGCTTTACTTAACACTGAAACACTGAGTGAGAGACTTTAATCAAGGAAGAATGATCTGGACAGATTATGTGTCTCAGGAGAGTCTATTTTTGCAGTTATAATAACCAACGAAATTTAATTCTCCCCTAATTTTACTTTTCAGGCAATGCTCAGGAGATGTAGATTTTGCTATATTATGACAAGTCTGTCTGCAAATCTTTGAATGTATTTCAAATAGGATATCATTTCCTAGCAATTTTTAAAAAAGTGAAAATGAGAATAACCTAAATGAACAGCAATGAAGTAAGTGTTGGATTCATTTGTAAGAAAGAGATTGTTATGGCTTCTGTATAGATGTCCACCCAAAGCCTCACGCAGTCATGGGCAGCTTCTGGAATTTGTAATTGATCATTGTGAAAATGGGTGCTGCATCTCCCCTGGGGCACATGATTTGCATTTCAACATAAGGGAGGAAGAGAAGTTAGCTGCTTGAGCTGCTGCTATCTCTCCCTGCACTCTTGCTCTTAGCTGCCACCAAGAAAGGTTGCCCTCTGCCATGTGCCAGTGTGCTTTGGAGCCAGCTAAATATGGACGGCAATATCCAGTAAATGTGAGCTAAGTAAACCTTTCCTTCTCTTATTTAGAGTGTTGGGTATTTGTCCCAGCAACAAGAGAAGAGTAACTAAGACAGAGATATATTTTACACATTAAAACAGTGCTTATAAAGACATTGGAAATTACATATAATAGTATTCTAAGTGGTCAACAGGAAGCTATCTTCTGTTGCATTATGGAAATTTGATAAAATTTACAGAGAAGCAAAGGTACCAAAAACTACATTTTAAGAAGTGCTTTTATTTGGTTGATAAAATATAAAGAAATTTATATTTCTATACCACCTAATTTAATATGAGATAAACAACAAGTAAAACCTAGATCATTAAAGAGAGCCAAAATATTGTTTATCTGACTAAACCTACTTATGTTACAGGTTAAACTTAGACAAGATTCACTTGGGAAGCCATCCACTGTCACCAGGATAGGTGGCCTTCTGACAATGATGCAGTGAATGCTATATGCTGTCCTGTTGCTGTAGGCAGCTGAGTTAAATAGAAATATTATAGGCAGTCAGACAGAGCTAGGCCCTTAAAGGAGATAATACAGAAGGCAAGATATCTGGCAACTATAGGAGGGTCGGATGCTCCCGCTGTGGGCCAGACCTAAAGACCAAAGATCGAAAAAATGCTGGCCTCCTTAAAGATTGACATCCGAGATTGATCATCACCCTGAGGGAGCCAGAATCATTAATCCAGCTACTACCAGTTGGCTACCTGATAAAGTTCTGTTCTGCATTCACTTCCGTTTGCTACGTGACTCGCTTTCCCATTTGGCCCTGGAATTAATCAGTTTACCTGAGCAATGGTGTTTTACCCTCATTGGTCGACCATAGCTTTGTCCCACCTCATTGCCCACCTAAGCGAGTTTCCATGGTTTTTACTTTAGATCCACCTCATCGCATGGTTTTCCTCTATAAAAGTCCCTGGAAGAAACAGCTTCCAGGGACACCCACTCAGGACCCCCCTCCTGTCCCTCTCTCAGATAGGAGCTTTCTTTCCCTCAATAAATATGTGCTGCTCATTACCTCCATTTGTTCCTAAAATTCATTCTTCACTTTTAGAGAACACAAACTCTTTCCAGGTACTTTTCAGGTTGGGAGATCAGTTTTCCCTACAGCATTTGAAGGTTCCCTACTGGAAGTCACCTACCCCAGATCAGATTTTTCTCCCTGCAGCACTGTCATGGCACCTATCACCTAGAATTGCATTCTCTAATTTACTAGCTTTACCCTTTCTGTATTTCTCTCCATCCAGCTTATCATGGTAGTTACCCTTCTTAGAACAGTGAGTGGAGCATAGTAGGTGTTCAATAAAGAAGACGTAGTAGTTATTTACCAAGTAAGTGAAAGTTTGGATATTTTCATGTGTTTGAAATGTATTCATTATAATATGTCAGTGTTTGGAACAACAATAGAATTTCCCCTTAAATGATATATTATTAAAGCAGCTGACTGGTTAAATAAACTTGCCAATCAATGAAATTTCTTCTGAAATTCTATCCACAAGTAATTTTACTCACAGCCAATTGAACGGTAAGAGGGGTCCCTGCCACTATTATCTAACCTTGCTCAGCATGGATGCCTTAGCACTACAAAGTTTTAAAGGCTTCTTTCTGTTCCAGTCTTCTAGTTTGCTTCTGGTTGCAATGTAATCCTTGAAGCTTATGAGTCCAGAAAGTGAACTGCTTTGCTGAAAACGTCTAGTTAATTCCTCAAAAGAATAATTTCAATAATGCAATCTGCTTTAAATGTAGAGGTGAAACTCTAATCAATTGTCCTCTAAATTGTATGATATGCTGAATGTCCAGAGTTAAAAATATAGAGTCATAAAACTATTGTTAAGATTAGTTAACATTTATTGAATAGTTTAGGTATGCCCTTTTCTAGATCCCTGTAGTGGAAGGAGACAGTTTGAGACATGAACTCTTCGTCATGCATACACCGTGCTACACGTTATACATATTTATCTCACTTAAAGTGATATTCCATTAGAATATAATTCCCTGTAAGTGATTAATAATGATTTTTTTTTTCTTTAACGATGGGAGAAACTAAGGTAAATATTCTGGAAATACGAGGACAATAAGTACCAGAATCAGAATCACGACAGCTTAACGTCAATCTTAATATCAAATTTGTTCCTTAATTATGATACTACTGTTGTAGGCAGCTAAATTAGATGGAAATATGATAAGCAGTCAGACAAGGCCAGGCCCTCAAGGAAATAATATAGAAGACGGATGAGGTGACTTTGTAAGTTGGAAGAGACAGTCACCCCTGCTGTGGGCTGGACCTCAAGACAAAAGAGAAAACAAATGTAGCCACATACTTCCCTAGGAATGCACATCAGGGACTGATATTCTAAATAGGTATCAATCACCTTAAAAGAGCCTAAATGAGTCACTAACCCAACCCCCAACAGGAAGAGACCCTGTGCCATATTCAAGCCTGCTTGCTGTGATTCACTCCCCCATTTGGTATTGGATTTAATCAATTTTACCTGAGCAATGGTGCTTGTAATCTCATTGGTTGACCATAGTTTTGTCCCACCTCATGCCCACCTAAGCGAGTTTCCATGGTTTTCACTTTAGATCTGCCTTACCTTATGGTTTTACACTGTAAAAGTCCCTAGAAGAGACAAGTTCCTGGGGACCATCCAGTCACCTCCTTCCCCTGTTCTCTCTCTCAGGCAGCAGCTTTCTTTCCCTCAATAAATATGGTCCACTCATTATCTCTCTTTGTTCCTAAAACTTATTCTTGATTTTAGAGAACATGAACTCTTCCCAGGTCAGGTTGGGAGATCAGTTTTCCCTATATCATTTGGAGGTTCCTTGCATCACTACTATAAATATAATCCAGTTATGTGCCATTGACTTAATGCCCTAGTAGTAGCATAAAACATATCACTGGCTAAAAACACAAAGACTCACATTAGTTATCCTATGTTTGCGAACGCTATTGCGCACAGTACCTGCGAAGGGCCCACTAAGCCTGCAAATCCAGGGAGCTTAACTTTGAAAACACTTTGTGTTGGTGTATATATACTCGCTGCTCTTGCCAGTCTGTTATAAGAAAGTGATACAGGAAAAAGATAAGTATTTGGGGAAAAGAAGCTAAGAAATTTTTTGAGATGGAGAAAACAAATGGTCAGTGACCATAAGTACCAGGAGATAAAACTGAAAAGCATGAAAGATATTTATTAAAAATTACAATTTAAATAAAAAGACTCAGCTGGAAACCAAGATAACATTATAGGTAGCATTTTCCAGTCCATAAATATTGTCTCAGATAGCCACAAAATTGTTCACCAGAAGGCTAAGCATGAGATGCATAAAATTCAAAAGCAAAAGAGCATAGCCTGCCCCAGACAGATACACACATCATTGGGTGGAAGCAAACTAATAAAAAAAGAAAGAAAATAACCCTAGTAGATTCTAAAAAAAAAAAAAAAAAAGAAAAGACAAGAAAAATCAGAGTCAAATAGAACATGAGCCTACCCTTTGAAAGAGCTTTGGATTCCCAAATCCCCCCAGCAATCATAAAATTCCCAAAGTTCATTAGCATGAGCAAGTTGCAAAACCTGTGGAGCCTGTATGGAAGACAATCTCTCCAGGCAGACTCTAAGTAATGGAGGAAAGAAGCCAACAGAGATTTTCAGAGGGCTTAAAGCTACAAAGAACAATGCAGAGAGAAGTGTCCCAGGGCCTGGGAGATAGCTCAGTAGAATAAGTGCCTGCCTGGCAAGTGCAAGGTCCTGAGTTCCATCCCCAGTACCTCAAAAAAAAAAAGCTTATTCTTGCTATGTGGGCTGACTTTGAATTTACTTTGTAGCCCAGGCTGACCCTGAACTCACAATAATCCTCCTGCCTCAGCCTCCTTGAATGCTGGAATTACAGGCATTTGCTACCACACCTGGCTTGAATGAGAGTCATCTTGTATATACAGTAACTCCATTTTATCTTTTGACTTTAAACGGTTTGAAGGGAAATTCTGCCTTCCTGTTTCCCAATCTAACATTATGGGGTGGCCCATACTAAGGGAAAACACACTCCTTCAGCTACTACCTGCCCACTAAAGTTCTAACACCACCTTCACGTCTTCAATGAACCTGATGAGAAGTGACAGGACCATAACCCCATCTAAGGATGCCGCTGGGCTGTGGGGCTTTTATCTTATTCTTTCTTGACTAACCATTATCCCTGAAGCATTAAATAATAAAACTACTGAAGACAAATTGACACAAAAGAAGAGGCTTGGCCGCATGAAATCCTTCTGTTCCTGGCCACCAGGCTACTGCAAAGCTCATATTTCCCTTTGATATTTTATTTAATCCACTGAGTAGAAAGGCCTTACTCTCAGATACTTTCCCCACACTTCTTGGCTCCGGTCTGAATCACAGGGACCTACACTTCCCAGATTCTTTCCTTAATGTAGCTTCCTCTGCCTCACAATGCTGCAGCTATGAGATGTTTCCAGGGTCAAGTCCTGCTGGCCCCAATTCCTTCTGCAGCTGCAGGCCCCTAGCTCTGCCCCCCGAAACTCTCGTTGCCAGCAGATGAACCCTGAGAACCTCCAGTCCAGGAGTGGTGCCTGCTTCCAGTGGCTGCTAACTGCTGGGGTGGTGCCCTGTTCTCCATTTTGCCTACTGGCTTTCTCATAGTCTTCATCAGAAATTTCCTATCCTACTTCTTCATTTGACATATTTAGAATGCTCTCTTATTTATTACTTGGACTGTATTTGATGCATCCTCTCTGATAAAGTATATTTTTCTCCACTTTTTTCTACTAGTGATGCTAGGGATTGCCACACTATGGATGTTGGGCGCACTGCTTGTTTTGGTAAATAATTTTATTGAAACATGGAAATGTTCATTCATTTAAGCATAGCTCACTTTGTGTTTAATAGCAGAATAACAATAGCATAAACTTTCTGACTTACAACATCTGAAGCAGTTTTTAACTGGCCTTTTGCAAAATTTGTTTGTCAACACCTGCACTGAACAAAACAAGGCTGTCTGGTCCTGCTGGTAATTACCTGTATCCTGTATTCCAGCATTCAAGAGGCTGAGATCTCCTGGACCACAATGAGCTTGAAGTCAGACTGGACAGCACAGTATGACTATGTTTAAAAAAAAAAAAAAAAAAAAAACAAGTACCACAGATGGTCCTCATGATCACAACAATAAATGCCAGTGTGTCAGATATAGCTCAGCAGTCTAAGCATATGCCTGGCAAGTGCAAGGTCTTGAATTCAATTTCTAGGACCTCATGCTGGGCTGGCCCAAGGTTCTGGGGCACAAGTGCTGGCCACTGAAACCAGATATGATGGTGCACACGTATAATCCCAGCACTGGGGAGACTGAGACAGGTAGACCCCTAAGAATCTGAACTGCATAGTGAGACCTTGTGCAAAAAAGGAATAAAAATAAATAAGCAAATAAACAAAAACTCAGTAAATGCCAGCATAGTATGGGAGAAATACAAAACAATAGGAAGGTCTAAACATTTAGTTATCACATGCAAAATAGGAAAATGAAACAGATAAAATTAATTGCAATTAAGATGATTTCAATATGTTCTACATATTAAAATTATTGAATTTATTTTGAATTGTTTTAAAAGCCTATTACTTTATACTTGCAGCAAACCTCATTTTAGGTGCCAAATATTCATTACAAATATTTGAGGTTTCTTTTTTTTCTCTCTCTCTTTTATACGTATTATGGCCAGCTCAGCCTGTCTATGGGTAGGGCTGGCACAGTATGTGTTGTCAGGGATCAAACTGTGGTCCCTGTGGTTGCCTAAGATTGCCTAAGCAGGTGCTTTAGACCACTGAGTCATCTCACTGGTCCGAAAGGTGTTTTGTTTGTTTGTTTATTTTTGTTTTTAAGGTTTCTATGTAAACTCTAATTCAGTATTTAAAAAGAAGATATACACTATATACCTATCAGAATGGATTAAAAAGTAGTGATAAGACTTAATGTTGTGCAAGATACAGAAGCACTGCCTCATTCATATATTATTGTAAGAATGAAAACTGACTCTGGCTCTGTGGAAACAGTTTGACACTTTCTTTTAAAACACCTACCATGGAAAGGAGCAATTACACTCTGAGAATATTTGTACCAATTATATAAAAACTCAATTTACACAAAGATGATAACAAATCATCATAGTAATTTATGCTACAAGACTCAAAAAATGGAAAAAAAAATAGTCATGTAATAGGTGAACAGTTAAGAAATTGTGAAGCAACCATGATGTGAAAAATTACTGAGCAATGAAAAGGAACAGATTATTGATACACACAACAATATAAATAAATCTCACATGTATTAGGTAAAATCACCCAGGCTCAAAAAGATACTCACCAAATGGCCTTGTTTTTATAGTATTCTTCAAATGAAAAGAAAAATGTTGAAAAGAAAAAGAGAATAAATTAGTAGTTTTCTGGTGTCAGGAATGAAGGAATGGTGACATGATGACAAAAGGGTGCATGCATAGTGACAACTACACTCCAGTCTGAACTGTATAAAGTTGATTTCCTTTGCTATAGTTTGGGCTCCACTTTGTTGTTGTTACGTGGTACAAAGCAGGATTTTCTATGCCGGACAGATAGCTCAACAGACTAAAATGCCTGCTTAGGTAGAGCACAGCATCTGGAGTTCAATTCCAGATGCTGTGCCAGTCCCAACCCCAGGGTGTGCTGAGACAGCAATTAAGACCAAGCGTGATAGCACGCGCATATAATCCCAGCACTTGGGAAGCTGAAAACAGTAAAATCACTAAGCTTCTGATCTAAGTAGGGAGACCCTGTAGACCTGTAACAATTACATAAAAGTAAACAAAAAAGGAAAGTAGGACCTTCTAGGAGACTTTCAGGTCACTAAGAGTGTGCTATCCCAGGCGACCTTGCAGTCTCAGGCACTTCTTCCTCTCTTTTGCTTCCCGTTCACAAGGTGAGCAGCTTTGCTCAGACTCATGCCCCTACTAGGTGGTGCTGCTCTGCCACAGGTCCAAAGCATAAGGCTAGTTGATCAGACTGGAGCTTCAAAAATTGTGAGCCAAAGTAAAACTTTTCTTTTAGAATTTACGTGCCTCAGGTATTTGTTACTGTGATGGAAAGCTGAAAGGCACGTCCTAGTTATGCCAATATATTATAGTTGCATAAGAAGTTAGTACTTGAGAAAACTGGTTAAAGAGTACCTAGGATTTCTCTGTGATATTTCTTACAACTACATATGAATATATACAGTACAAAGGTAAAGTGTAAGAAAAAGCAGATTCATATGTCCAACTTTCTTTGATGAATGAATTTCTCAATAACTGAATCAAATATCAGTCTTTCAATATAAATTATTTAAACCTCAAAGAGTTACATATTCAATCCTGAGCTGAACTCACCACATTCCAAGTGTTCGACAGCCACTGTGGCCAAAGGCTAAAGCGACAGAAAGAGCGCCGTTGAATCTTCTTTTCAGGCCCGAAGGGATAAAATACATGTCTACCTTGATCTATGAGACAGGAAAATGGCCACACAAAACTATCACTGAAAAGCAAGCATCCCACAAAGCAACATGCATTCTATTCTAGGAACTCTGTAACTCCAAAGAAGTAATAAAGCCTCCATGGTATTAAGAACTAACCAATTGTGACAAACTACTTATAGAGATGCATTGTTCTCTCTGGACAGTTGCTCAGCCAACTAATGTGAAGCTGTCTCCTGGAAAAGATGTGTATTTCCTACTTAAATCTCTTCTTGTTTTTTAAAGGAATGAATAAAATAAATAAGAATGAATTATTTTAGATGATGGCTTTTCTCCCAACTCCTGTTCATGCATGAGCAGCGGATTCTAGCATGACAATGAGAGGTGATGGCAACGATTTATGATAGAAGAGCTGTTGCCCTGTGCAGAAGGCTTCTTTCTTGTTGACAAGTTGACAAATGAAACTGGAAGACAACGCAGACAACCCAGAGGCTACAGGAAGCAGCACTCGCAGGTCCTCTGTGCAGCTGGTTGCTTCAGAAGTGTCACTGGAGGCAGGTGGAGATGTGTCCTACCTTTAGAGCTCTGGGAAAGGATATGCAGGGTCCAGAGGTGTTCAGGCTATGCAGAGACTGCTGTGATGAGCTTCTCAGTAAAGGAATCAGTTATCCTGGCCTGGCATAACTTGCTGTGCCCCTTCTTATGTGCGTGTTCCCACTGGTGGGCCAAGAACGAGGAATGGTCTTTTTAAATGGACTGCAGTTGGATCAGGTTAGGAGAAAATAAACCAAAGCAATTTCAAAAGAGAGTGCAACAATTTGGAAGGTCTGGAAAAAAGTCAGCAACCCCTCAGTCTATCATCCCAGGCCCTCCACCATCTGGTGTTTGTGTCTCTGGGATTTCTGGGCCACAATATTCCATGCAAGCTAGTTCACTTGATTTCCCCAGAACAGGGTTTGGATTATCTTTCTACTTCTGCTCATTCTCATCCACTCATGCAGAATATACAAATTCCATCTTCTTTTATTAACATGGTATTTCTCCTTTCAATTATTGTTGAAACTATTGGAAAATCTACCTAGAAATCTAACCCACCTATACATGCTCTTGTGTTTATTTGATCTCCTAGTTAACAAGAGAAACAGCTGCTGTTCATTCAGCAACTACATATTTCCAGGTCTGTGCTTGGCATTTTTGTGCTTCCTAATATAAATCTCACAAATGTTTGGCAAGTATTATTATCCCTATTTACAAATAATTAAACCAAGTATGTTGGTCATTGAGCAGCTAGACTAAAATCATATAACAGGTAACCACCAGAGCCAGCATCCGAACTAAACTTTTCTATCTTTTAATCTGTGTTTTTAACTCCTACAATATTCTATCAGCTCAGGGGATAATGATCTAATCAAATAATATTTACAAAGAATCTAACACAAACCAAGTACTGAGCTAAGCTCTAAAGACCCAATAAATAATAAATTACAGGTTCTTTAAATATGACAATATGAATGCATTAGGCAAAGATAAGTACAAAGAAATGAGAAAGGCCCCACAAAGTTGTGATATTCATAGTGAATTTGCAATACATGAAAGCATACCGGCTGCAAAGTGGCTGGTCAAAGGCATAGTACGGGAAATAAGGATGTAAGATAATATACTCTAGGTAAGAGAACATGGATATCCAGAAGTTGTAAGCTATTCTAAGAATGACAGTCACAAGCATATTTTCAAGCAGATGATCACAATACATGACTATGTCTTTCATGTATTCAAGAACATATTAAGTACAAAGCCTTGTATTAAAACTAGAGACATGAGTAGGAGTTGTAAGTTGAATGGTAGAAAGAATCAAATAAGGAGGCAAATACAAAAAAATACTTTTAGCAGTGTGTTTTAGAGTAGGGAGGATGCACTTCTACTTACAATGGAGGGAGCTAGGGGGTCTCAGTGAGGAGGAGGCGAGCGTATCTGGAGGATGCTCCAGGAGTGGGAAGACTGCAGTTGCCAAGAGACTATGATTGAGAATTACTTGTTAGAAATGATTAAAATATGCATTGGTCTACTGACACAGGGGCAGAGACGGGGAAGAAGTAGAGGTGAAGTCTGAGCAAGTACTGAAATCTTTAACATCCTGACAATATCAAGATGCCAAGAAAAGAAAAGAAATGTAACTTTGTAAAAAAAGACTCTGTTAAGTTTTATAAATGCTAAAAGGATACAAAATGGAAAGAAAGGAAGCACTGGTTACAGCAACAACATAGCAGATAAAAATGACACCATGGCCTAAGGAAATAGCCCAGTGACACAAGTGCCTGCCTGCAAAGTGGAAGGTGCTGAGTTTGACTTCTGGTGCCAAAATAAATAAATAAATAAATAGATAGATAGGTAGATAGGCAGATAGATAGATAAATAGATAGATAGATAGATAGATAGATAGATAGATAGATAGATAGATAGACAGATAGATAGATAGATATAGATGGATAAAATTATACTTTGTCATTGTTAATATTGATTAGATTACTTAGTATAGGTCATATAAAATAATACATATTAATCCTACTTAAATTATAAGTCCTCCTTAATTCTATTTCCTGTTCCACAGGTGTGTGCAAACTGAATTCCCTAAATACTTGTAGCCCACACTTAGTGGTATACAGAATTTTCTACAAGCTGTACTTTCTTTGATGATAGCATCACTCTGAGAGTAAATGAAACGTGTGTTTGTGAATCACTGTCTTTTTCCAGAATCTCCAGTGATATGGTGTGTGGCTGTGCCCCTTTCCACAGGTTAATCTCAGTTTTTACTCAGTGTTTCTGAGCTTTTATTAGGTTTCTTCCACTTTACCAGCTAAAAGTAAATCATTGTTTTGAAATCATAGACATATGTTTAGGCATGTGTAGAAACAAAATAAGAAGTACTTTATCATAATATTTTACAAAATCTTAAATGTTTTAGAATATTTTTACAAGTTCACACTGTCATTTAAGGTAGCTTGGCTAGCTCAGTTGGTAGAGTGTGAGACACTTAAACTGTTAATTATATTATTTTGAATTTAATAATATATATTATACATAGCATACACACACACACACACACACACACACACACACAAAAGAATATCCTTATGTTTAAGGACACTATCATCAATAAAAAAGAGAGAATTAAAGACTTACTTTTGGCAACAGCAATCTACATCTAAAGACGCTGGAAAAAGATCAGAGTTTTTGACTAACAAAAAGGAAGCATCTGTTCCAAATAAACTCAAGTGAAAACAAGGCCCCCGGTGTCTTGCCAGAAGCCTCACAGATGCTCATAGCTTCTTGCGCCTGTCCTACACGGCAGAACCTTTGGAAATACCACAACAGTGCTCACTAAAGCACAGCATTGCCTTGGAATGTGGTGCTCAAGATTTAAAGCAAAAGGGTTTGGAGATACTTTTTTGTGAGCTCTTTAAAAGTTAAAGAATGATTTTGTGCAACTTTTCAAATTCGAATTGAGGAAGCCCTGGCAGCATCGTGCAGTTTAAGACATCACATGTTGCAGCCTAGAGAAGAGTGGCAATGCCTGGGGGACAAGCGAAGCCTGTTCAAATAATAGAGCATGACGCACAGCCGACATCAGAAAGTCTGAGCGTCAACGGGCCATGCTTCAGAGGCAGCCGCAGCTCTGCTTGGCAATCTACTTTACACTTGTCCACTTGCCATGTCTACCTGAGATACTGGTGCCATGGCACAGCAAATGACACCCCACCCCACCCCCATGCTTCAGACCCTGTCTCCTGCAAGTCATCCTCACTCCGCATCCTCCGGCTGATAACTTGCAGGCCTCTCCCTCCTGTTCTCCCACAGGGCGCAGGTCTCTCTTTCAAAATTCTGATCTTTGCGCATGGATTTTTTTTATGTATGAAATAAGAGAGGGGGGGAGAGGGAGCAATTGAGATGCACAGAAGCTCCTTCTTTGGACTGCAATATTCCCTCAAATTATTGTTTGATTTTTTTTTGTTTCTTTTAGCCTAAGAATTGCAATTATATAAGTTCACAATCCCTCCTCATACTCCAGATAAAATATAAGAACCTTTAAAAGTTACTCATTTGAACACAATGCCTAATCCACAAAGTTTGACAGACAAACATCATCGAAACTGGCATTTGAAGTGAGCATTCTATTATCCTCAAGTATAAATATTGTGACTAATTATAGCATGAGGGTGTATGTAACATTAAGCATGCATACACCATATTGCTTTTTGTATGTGTGTATGTTTATGTGTGTGTTACATTTTTAAAACTGTAAAATTCCTGTATTTTGAAAAGGATCTTTCCCCAAGGATTTTTAATTGAAGGATACTAAACCTGCACTTTTCTTTAGATCTATCTCAGAACAAAGGCAAAAAAAAGAAAAAAAATTATACTACAGGCTTGATTACTGCAAAAGCTGACGTTTAATATCAGTGGTTTCCTATTTTAGAAGATTATCTATAGAACTATGGTCTAATTCAAGCTGCAGTAGTACATTAAGGTGCATTAATGTGTCTAGACATTGTTCATTTACATTTAATATTCTTAAAGAATACATTCAGGTCCAAGTTTTCTTGATGAAATAAACCTTGACAATGCCTCTGAGAATCAAATAATAGATAGAATGAGAAAATAACTGTACTGATTCTCCCTGATAAAACATTCATAGAACAGTTTTCCCAGAAAGATGGGTGTGTGTGTGTGTGTGTGTGTGTGTGTGTGTGTGTGTGTGTGTGAACATGTCAGTACTTGTCCAGCTTATTAAGGAGGTAAGAATATAAGCTCCATCACTCTTAATGGAGGTCAAAGTTGCAGCTTCTTGTCAAAAATAACTTTGGAGATATAGTGGATATCAATATTTTTCATATACACTAGAATGTCCATGTGTGTGTGTGTGTGTGTGTGTGTGTGTGTGTGTATCTAGAAAATAAATATCAGGCTTTCACTCTGACAAAAATTTCAGGCAAAAATTCACTTCGTTTGTTAGGTTAGAAAATCTAATTTTGGGAGTCTCTTTTTCACTCATCCACCAAATAAGATCAGTCCCAGAAGAAAAACAAAGCAGAAATGAGATACCAGGCTTTGAGGTTACAGGAGGCAGATTTGACTCGTCTTACGTGACCACACGACATAACTTGCCTGCTGAGCTTCTATCTTCTCATATATTAAAATATTACCTGCTTCAAGAGTTCCTGTGAAAATGAAGTGTGATTTTTCCATGTAAAGTATTTAACTGCGTTGGCACAAAATAAGCATTCAATAAACGTTCATGTAATGGGATATGAACATGCTATTTCATATGTTTAATTATTCTGTTGTTACCATTGACTGCTGCAGTAGAGAGAAGGGA